>CM031628.1:49932640-49934156 GCA_018398815.1 Conus ventricosus | reverse complement strand
CCCAAAATGCTCAGATTCATTTGTTATTTTTTCCCATTTTGCCATTAATACAACCGAAATAATGAGTTGAAAAAGGGAACCAACAAATATGTCAGTCAGACCAGAATATTACAGATCAGGCCGCAAATATATACCAATAATCCGTCGAAAAAACAGCAAACTCTCCGCCGCACATGTTACATCACCAGACCACAATGTTCTTAATAACATTAAGGATACAATAATGATAAATATGATGAGTAATTGATACTGGAAGCGCTGAATGTCCAAACACAGTGACTGTAGAATGTTCACATCATTATTGATGTCTATATACATATCAAGAGATCAGCTGCACAAGTCCCTTAGTCCCTGTACTTGCACATAAAGCATGGGACACACGTGCAACGCACAAGCTTCACACACACACACACACACACACACAGAGATACACACACTCTCACCTTCTCACCCTCTCCCTTCTCCCTCACCTTTTCTCACCCCTCCGCCTCTCTTTCCCCTCTCCCTCCCCTCTCATCCCCCTCTTCATCACCCCCCCCCCCCCTCTCTCTCTCTCTCCTTCCCATACACACGGACACGCTCGCACACGTTCACGCCATGACGAGAAAACGCACACACACACACACAAAGCTATGATGGTACATCTAGTTCAACATTCCGAATTTTTCTCAGTACAGTCGGTCAAAGTGAAACCAACCAACTCGGGTACAATGTTCACAAGCATATGCAAACCGAAAGTAACATCCGTTATTGTTAAAGGCTCTTCATAACAACATACAATAGAGCAACATGACGGAATATGGGCATAGACATAAAAATGTTAATGTCGGTGTATATAATTGTAGCAGATTCCCCTTTGACCTGCGCACACAAACATGCTTGCTAACAGGACTCACACTCAAACACACCAAATGGACGCTTGCACCCAAATGCATACAATCGTTTACATTCATATACATCATACACATTCGTATACACCCAGATACACGCCCATAAACATCCAGATACATACATACATACATACATACATACATACATACATGCATACATGCATGCACACGTACATACATTCATACATACTAACATGCATACATGTATACATATTGACATACACACACACACACACATACATACATACATACATACATACATTCTTCTTCTTCTTTTTCTTCTTCTTCTTCTTCTTCTTCTTCTTTTCTTCTTCTTCTTCTTCTTCTTCTTCTTTCTTCTTCTTCTTCTTTCTTCTTCTTCTTCTTTCTTTTCTTCTTTCTTCTTCTTTTCTTCTTCTTTTCTTCTTCTTCTTCTTCTTCTTCTTTCTTCTTTTCTTTCTTCTTTCTTCTTCTTCTTCTTCTTCTTCTTCTTCTTCTCTTCTTTTCTTCTTCTTCTTCTTCTTTTCTTCTTCTTCTTCTTCTCTTCTTCTTCTTCTTTCTTCTTTTCTTCTTCTTCTTTTTTCTTCTTCTTCTTCTTCTTTTCTTCTTTTCTTCTTCTACTTCTTTTCTTCTTCTTCTTGTTCTTG
>CM031628.1:49922640-49927640 GCA_018398815.1 Conus ventricosus | reverse complement strand
TACCTATCCTTACAGCAGTCCTGTATAAAGCATTCCGCCTTTATTGTCGCCCCTTCTCCCTACCCTAACATCAGAAACCTATCCTTACAGCACTCCTGGTATAAAGCATTCCGCCTTTATTGTCGCCACTTCTCTCTACTCTAAGAGCAGTACCTATCCTTACAGCAGTCCTATATAAAGCATTCCGCCTTTATTGTCGCCACTTCTCCCTACCCTAACATCAGTACCTATCCTTACAGCAGTCTTATATAAAGCATTCCGCCTTTATTGTCGCCACTTCTCCCTACTCTAACATCAGTACTTATCCTTACAGCAGTCCTGGTTTAAAGCATTCCGCCTTTATTGTCGCCACTTCTCCCTACTCTAACATCAGTACTTATCCTTACAGCAGTCCTGGTTTAAAGCATTCCGCCTTTATTGTCGCCACTTCTCCCTACCCTAACATCAGTACCTATCCTTACAGCAGTCCTATATAAAGCATTCCGCCTTTATTGTCGCCACTTCTCCCTACTCTAATAGCAGTACCTATCTTTACAGCAGTCCTATATAAAGCATTCTGCCTTTATTGTCGCCACTTCTCCCTACCCTAACATCAGTACCTATCCTTACAGCAGTCCTATATAAAGCATTCCGCCTTTATTGTCGCCACTTCTCCCTACTCTAATAGCAGTACCTATCCTTACAGCAGTCCTATATAAAGCATTCCGCCTTTATTGTCGCCACTTCTCCCTACTCTAACATCAGTACCTATCCTTACAGCAGTCCTATATAAAGCATTCCGCCTTTATTGTCGCCACTTCTCCCTACTCTAACATCAGTACCTATCCTTACAGCAGTCCTATATAAAGCATTCTGCCTTTATTGTCGCCACTTCTCCCTACCCTAACATCAGTACCTATCCTTACAGCAGTCCTATATAAAGCATTCTGCCTTTATTGTCGCCACTTCTCCCTACCCTAACATCAGTACCTATCCTTACAGCAGTCCTGTATAATGCATTCCGCCTTTATTGTCGCCACTTCTCCCTACCCTAACATCAGTACCTATCCTTACAGCAGTCCTATATAAAGCATTCTGCCTTTATTGTCGCCACTTCTCCCTACTCTAATAGCAGTACCTATCCTTACAGCAGTCCTATATAAAGCATTCTGCCTTTATTGTCGCCACTTCTCCCTACCCTAACATCAGTACCTATCCTTACAGCAGTCCTATATAAAGCATTCTGCCTTTATTGTCGCCACTTCTCCCTACTCTAATAGCAGTACCTATCTTTACAACAGTCCTATATAAAGCATTCTGCCTTTATTGTCGCCACTTCTCCCTACTCTGATAGCAGTACCTATCCTTACAGCAGTCCTATATAAAGCATTCTGCCTTTATTGTCGCCACTTCTCCCTACTCTAATAGCAGTACCTATCCTTACAGCAGTCCTATATAAAGCATTCTGCCTTTATTGTCGCCACTGCTCCCTACTCTAATAGCAGTACCTATCCTTACAGCAGTCCTATATAAAGCATTCTGCCTTTATTGTCGCCACTTCTCCCTACTCTAATAGCAGTACCTATCCTTACAGCAGTCCTATATAAAGCATTCCGCCTTTATTGTCGCCACTTCCTCCCTACTCTAATAGCAGTTACCTATCCTTACAGCAGTCCTAATAAAGCTTTCTGCCTTTATTGTCGCCACTTCCCTCATTCTAAATGTGTGTATAACCAGTGAATGCACTCTGTACGGAATCCAGCGCAGAGGAAGGATGTATTGAAAAGAAAATGGCATTTCTGTAATGAGACACACTAACGCACCGTCCCCTACGTGATGAATGAATGCATATCATTGGATCTCGCCTGCTGCGGGCACAAGGAGAACCGGGTTAGTGCCTTTGCCCGCCCTGTGCCTCTGGACACTGGGAGAGCGAAAACGATAGGCCGAGAGAGAGAGAGAGAGAGAGAGAGAGAGAGAGCATGGTGTTATTTGTTAAACAGCACGCATCTTCTCGTGCGTGGGATATTTTGCTGCATGCGCGCACTGGAAGAAGTGCCTCTGTGACGGACACCACACGTACTGTGGTTGCTGGCATCCTGGGGGCGTGTTCCATGCCGGCACACTAGTCGTCCCCCTCACAATCTGCGTGTCGACTGGGTCTTGTCTTACCTCTGACGCCCCGACTCCTCCTCGCTGCTGAATTGACCTGAGCACCAGATGTTCTAAATACGCCCCCCCCCCCCCCCCCCCCCAGACACAGTCCTAGTGTTTCGACGTGTTATTAGTTTGTCTACGTTACCTGGCAGATTGACCTGAAAGTCCGTTACCTGGCAGATTGACCTGAAAGTCCGTTACCTGGCAGATTGACCTGAAAGTCCGTTACCTGGCAGATTGACCTGAAAGTCCGTTACCTGGCAGATTGACCTGAAAGTCCGTTACCTGGCAGATTGACCTGAAAGTCCGTTTAAAAGTTTGTTCCAGTTTCCGCCTGCAGTCACCTCACAATCTTTGACGTTGTCCACTAAAGTAAATAATCTTTGACGTTGTCCACTAAAGGAAACAATCTTTGACGTTGTCCACTAAAGGAAACAATCTTTGACGTTGTCCACTAATCTTAGTCGTTATTTGGAAATTATCAGATAGCCAGCGAACAGTGGACCTTGCATCGAGCCCACCAATCGCCTCCTCCAGCTCCAGATCTTGAAATTGAAATTGTAATCATCCATACCCCCCCCCCCCCCCCTCCTCTCCTCCAGTTAGACGGTTCCGATGATTCTGCTTTTCCCCCACTGTTTGACTTGAAGGGGGGACCATAGCCGAGGTCTCTCGCTGTGGCGTCCACAGTGAGTTTCGCACCCAACGCGCCAAGGCCCGGGTTTACGGCGTTGTGAAACTGGCAAACTAGCACAAAACTTCCCCCCTCAAATGGCCGGCAGGTGTCGCATGAATTTGCCTTTTATTTTCTTGAAGTTTCTTTTCTGTTGTTTTTTTTTTGTTTTTTTTTAACGGCGTGGGATGATGGACTGTACCCACCCCGCGCTGCATTTATTTGGAGTTGGTTCACGTTTGAGTCTACGTCCCTGCGTGCAATAACCCCCCCCCCCCCCCCACACACACACACACACACACAATTTCTCTCTCTCTCTCTCTCTCATCTCTCTCTCTCTCTCTCTCTCTCTCTCTCATTCTCTCACACACACACACACACACACACACACACACACACACACACACACACACACACACACACACTTATACAGACACACAAACACACACTGTTACACGTACGCGCGTGGTTCAAAGTCGCTGTTTTAAGAAAGGAGGATGTGGAGAGGAAGAAGGAATGGGCGGGAGATTTGAGGAATTGTGCAGGCTTTTAGAGCTTGTGCACAATGTGTTGAGGAATTGTGCAGGCTTTTAGAGCTTGTGCACAATGTGTTGAGGAATTGTGCAGGCTTTTAGAGCTTGTGCACAATGTGTTGAGGAATTGTGCAGGCTTTTAGAGCTTGTGCACAATGTGGTGAGGAATTGTGCACGTTTTTAGAGCTTGTGCACAATGTGTTGAGGAGTTATGCACGCTGTTAGAGATTGTGCAGAATATGTTTGTGAATAAGTTACGACAGGTTTTATCTGTCCTCCCCTCCACCCACGAACCCATTTACGCTTCCAACTCCCCCCCCCCCCCCCCCCCCCCCATCTTGTTTTTTTTATTCTTCCTTCCTTCCTTCCTTCCTTCCTTCCTTCCTTCCTTCCTTCCTTCTTTCCTTCCTTCTTTTTTCATTCTTTCTTTTTTTTTGTTTCTTTCATTCATTCGTGTTTTTTTCTTTCATTCTTTCTTTCATTTTTCTCCTCTTTCTTTCTTTCATTTTTTCTTCTTTCATTCTTTTCTTTCCTCCTTTCTTTCCTTCTTTCTTTTCTTTCTTTCTTTCTTTTTTCCCCGTGAGCCACTGTCTAGCGATGCCACTCGTTGATCCACGGTGTGTAGGCTGACTGGAAGGACATGCGTATGTCTGGGAGCTGGGTGGGTGAGGTCAGGTACGCCCGTTCCAGCCATGTTGCGGGGATGGCTGCTGAGTTTAACGTCCTCACAGCGACTGCTGTCAGGGACAAGTAGCGTGCTGTTGCGGCACACGTTGCTTTCAGCCCTGGCCCCCCGTCGTCAGCTGTGTACGCCAGCGGCTTTTTCCCGATCTCCTGGCGGGACCGAGAAATTCCCTGAGCTTGGGTTTTCAGCCAGTCGTTAAAGATGAAGAAACTGCAAGTTGGTGTAACTTTTTGAGGATAAGAACTTCGAGTGTTTGATACACTGGTAATGATACATGTCGGGGGAAAGAAGAAGAAGAATGGCAATACTTAGTAAGTAGAAAATTGTTTGGAGCCTATTCTCCTTAAAGGTGACAAAGGTAACAAGCGTCATATTTGGAAGAATATGGTGTTTAGACGGGAGAAGCTTCTTTGATCGTGTGTGTGTGTGTGTGTTTCTCTTTTTTGTTTTTTAAATGTGTCGGCTACGTAATTCCACCTCTTTTTGTAAACTTGTTTCTGATTGGCTACCGGGCCAGTCCGCAGTGCATCTGCTGTTTCTAGGTCCTCGGAAAGTAGAAACGAATCATCCGCCGACGGTACTTTGCAAAGCACGTACTGGTTGAGCAACTGGTTGTACTGGGCGATCAATGGACGTCCGAACCGATACAGCAGTCAGCCAGTGGATATTTCCAACTGTCTTTTCCCTCCCGTGCAATGCACTCTGCTGTTGTCTCCGCCTGCCACCTCCCCATCTCTCTGTCTCTCTGTCTGTCTGTCTGTCTCTCCTCTCTCTCTCTCTCTCTCTCTCTCTCTCTCTCTCTCTCCTCTCTCTGTCTCTCTGTCTGTCTCTCTCTGTCTCTGTCTCTCTTTCTCTCTCTCAATTCCTCCTCTCTCTCCCTCCCTCTCCCCCCCCCCCCCCTCTCTCAGTGTCTGTCTCTCTCTCTGTCTCTCTCAATCTCTCTCTCTCTCTCTCTCTCTCTCTCTCTCTCTCT
>CM031628.1:49912640-49915140 GCA_018398815.1 Conus ventricosus | reverse complement strand
AACAAAAAGCAATACCCTGCTCCGGAATGATTCCTCTTGGCGCAGTGTTAGGAAAGGTAAAGCAACCCGCGCGATGGGCTCAGCTCTATTGCGGTCCCTTTGAATATGCATGAGCAGAGCGAAGGAAAGAAACGCGATTCCTCCTCCCCTCCCCATCGAAGCTCTACCTTCGAGACACCACCGACGACCGCCAGCTGATCCTACTCAGAAAGGCAAAGCAACTTGTATACTTACTACGATTGGTATTGTTTGCCGGAAACAGTAGACTGCGTTCAGCTGATGCATCTTTCTCCCTACGCGCGCACACACACACACACGCACGCACGCACGCACGCACGCACGCACGCACGCACGCACGCACGCACACACACACACACACACACACACACACACACACACACACACACACACACACACACACACCTGTACGTATATGCACCGTTCTGCCTGCCTCAACGAAGCAGCTTCAGGCAGGAGAGAAAGTGTGTTACTGTTAGCCTTTTCCTCGGCGTTGGAAGCCAGGGAAGTTGTTCCGCCGCAGCGGTGCAGTGTCTCCTCCGGTGGGTCGCCTCACGACGACCTGGCTGTTGATTGCTCCCTTTGGACTGCTGTGACTGGGGGGGGGGGGGGGGGGGGGGGGGGGGGCTGCTGCAGGACGTTACCAGGTGTGGGTGTGATGGATTGCGCAAAGCCAGAAAGGTTGGCGCTGAAAGAGTACGGAAGCAGCAACAGCAGCAACAAATAACAGCAGCAACAAACAGGAGCAACAACAAAGAGGAGCAACGACAAAGAGGAGCAACAGCAAACAGCAGCAACAACAGCAACAACAAACAGCAGCAACGACAACGTTGAGTTTAGAAAATAGAAGAAGGAAGGAGAGAAAGGGAAAAAGTGGGCAGTTCAAAATGTCCGAAACAAGCACCCCCGAGGTACAATGATAGTGGCGTGCTTTTATGTGACGTTCTTCCTTTTCTTTTGATAAGAGAATGACATCTGAAGAGACACGACAACTGTGCAGAGCGAAGTGTTGCGGGAATGAGAATTTCGCTCGTTTCAATGACCACTCAGAGAATGTTACTCGACAATGGGGCTAAAATGAAAGATGTGCAAAGAAGAGTTCGTCCCTCTGTGACCTTTCACCCTTTCAAGCCAACAGTGATCATGTTTGGATTGAAGACGCTGTGGATTTTGAACGGAAAGATGCTGAAAGCGAGACATGGTGTGTTTAAACTTCATTAGTTTTGTTTTGTTTTGTTTCATACCTCTATCCTTTCCATACTGCCGAGAGACGTAATTCGCCGAAAATTCCGTGACGATTAATGCCCAATAAAAGACCGCAGTTCACCTGTCCGACATCGATGATAATGTGAACGTAAGTAGTGTTTGTGATTGAGCGTATGTCAATGAGATTTGTGTCGATGTTCGAGCATACGTAAATATGAAGTGTGGCCATGGCTGAACCTATGTAAAAGAGGTACGTGTTCATGGTGAAACGTGATGTAAACGCGACTAGTGTTCGTGTTTGAACTAACGGCAGTTAGTGAGGTGTTTCAATCAACCCTCGGAAGAAGTGTCACCAGCATGCCTCTCGCCCAAGGAGGGTGAGAATGGGTGTCGTCATCTCCACCAATCAGCAATCGTTAGTATTTTTAATGAATTAAGCACAAAAATAATGATGGAACGTAACCAGAAAACGGGTCTGACCATATTTAAAAAACCCAAACTTTTGTCATATTAGTACCGAAGATGAAGTAGACTCCAAACAGTAAGACGCTTACTCGATCAGAGACCTAATATATTTAAACATTAAGTTTAACATTGTTTTTCACCTCTTGTTCCTGTTATATGTATAACAGTTGTGGTGGGGGGGGGGGGGGGGGGGGTAACAGGATTCACTAAACCTCTGTGAAAACTTCTTCACAACTCAGCATTGGTATCGGCGTCATGCATCCCGGCTGTTGTCCCCGCCTGATTCAGCCACTTCAGCAGCGTAACAACGGCAGCTCGCTTAGCTTCCAGACACTTGATGCTGCTGGCTGGACCACTTGTGTAGTATGATCAGCTTAGGAGCAGAAACAAAGGGGGGAGGGGAGGGGGGGGGGGGGGGGGGGCAAGCCGGCGCTGTTTGCCGAAGGAAGATGTAGTTTCAACAGTAGCGTTGCCTGGATGCAGCTTTCACACTGTTCAGTGCAGGAGTGAGTCATTAAGCCGCCACAAAGAAGTAGTAAGAAGGAGGAGAGAGGGAGAGGCGCGGAGTGTTGTGTTGGTTGTGTATCCAAACTTCGAACAGTAATTGTACGTAAATATTCATTAGCCTCGTTCTGATGAATATCATTCTTTCCTGTCAACCATTAGGGACTTCCGCCCAGCTGTGTTGACAACATCAGGGACTTCCGCCCAGCTGTGTTGACAACATCAGGGACTTCCGCCCAGCTGTGTTGACAACGGTTAATAAACGACAGAAGGGAAAGCACTAAACAACGGAAGACATGGGGGCAGT
>CM031628.1:49900140-49907640 GCA_018398815.1 Conus ventricosus | reverse complement strand
CCCCCCCCCCCCCCCACCCCCCCTTTCAAGCAGGCGTCGCTAAGCACCAAGGGAAGGCCACTTCAAAGGCTGGGGCAAGGGGCGGCAATTGTGACGGCAACAGGTTTGGGAAAGCTGGCTTCCGTTGGGATGGAGGAGAGAGGGGTGGGGGTGGGAAGAGGAGGGGGTAGGTGGATAGGTGTGAGGGGGGGGGGGGTAGTTGTTGCGGTTTGCGTAACACATGTTTTAAAGGTGTTCGCTGCTATCGGGGTTAGCGGCGGGAGGTCTTTTGATGTCGAGTCCGATGTCCCTGGGAGAGAGGGTCGCGAGGAGAGAGAGAGAAGGGGCTGGGGAGGGGGGGCGAGTTAGGAAGAGAAGGAAGTTGGGAACGGCCGAGCGAGCGACCTCTGGCGGCTAGGGGCTGAGAATTGTAACTGACAACCCCCCCCCCCCCCCCCCCCTCCTCCTCCCCCTCCCTCCTCTCTCCCCTCCATCCCCCTACCACCCTCTCCTCCTCCTCCTTCACCCCACCACCATTTTGGATGCGTGTGGTTTGCGTGCTGGCGCTATGGCACTCATGCGCGTGTGTGAAAACTTGTCTTTTACATCACTGTAATGTATCGCTCATTTTGCCGCAGAATTGTGTTCTGTTCTTTGCTAATAAGGGGTCTGCGGTATCTCGCTGGCCATCGTATGGGATTTAACGTGATTAACTGCAGAAATGTGATAAAAATGATGACAGGGAATTGCACCCCAGCAAAGATCATCTTCGAGGGGGGTCTAAAAATAAAAGCCTGAATTATGTGGTGTGGAATCTGTCCTTCAAGCCATTTTGAAGTAGATTTTTTTTTTTTTTTTGCCCGGACACATGACGTTTCTGTCCTGATTTCAGGGTCGTTCGGAAGAAAAGCAAAACTGGTTAGTCCATGGTTATTTGATTGTTGTTTATAGGCCAGTTTTAGGACTGGTTTCCCGAGCGACTGGACTGCAAATTAACATAGTTTCTCACTTATAAAGTTCCTGGTCCTTGGTTCTAGGGGCATGCAGATAGATATTACTCGTGTCTATGTTGTTAACAGTGGTCCTTGGTTCTAGGGGCATGCAGATAGATATTACTCATGTCTATGTTGTTAACAAATGTTCGATCTGACGTGTATTCACACATAAACATGCAAACATAGACATTCACAGCATCCGTACAACATGCACACAGACATGTATGATAAGCTTTTACATTTTTATATTATATACATACATACACACACATACACACACACACACACACATATATATATATATATATATATATATATTATATTAGTTAAAATAGGTTTTTTAAAATAGAATCTACAAATTTGTTTCGAGCGCGTTGCGCTGTCATCAGGACAGCGCAACGCGCTCGAAACAAATTTGTAGATTGTATTTTAAAAAACCTATTTTAAACAAATGTTGCTCCCCAAGGGGTGCAAATAATTTATTTCACTTCACAAGTAGGGATATGCATGCACATCCAATGCGCCATTTTAGAACCCCAGTAGTGATGACGTTGTGCCCATGTGATCAGCAACCAACATGGCGCATTGGATGTGCATGCATATCCCTACTTGTGAAGTGAAATAAATTATTTGCACCCACAAGTGGGGCAGGACAGGTCAAAGTGGGCAGGTGAGGGTGTCTTACGTCTCTTTGCATCGACAAGAACCGAAAACACCCGAAAAAGTGCGTACAAACAGCCCCATGAATTTCGTACCCTAAAGTACATGTTTACCAAAGAGAGAGAATTCTAGGTTTAGCATTCCTACAAACGTAGTAACGATGTAGAACGATTTGGAGTTGGTATGACTTGCCAGAATCACTGTACGCATAAAGAATGTGGCGATCAGTTATTACGCTTTGTAAGCTACCGAAGGGCCTGTGGCGTACGTTGTAACCACCACTGTCTTCAGCACAGGCCCGTATATATGCATACGTCAGGACTCCAACCCCACGTGAATCACTGTACCTTCCGAGTACGAACGCTGCCCCTTCGCGCTTAAAGCACGGTCACAGAATAGATGACGAGAGTCTAGAAAGGGGGGTAAGTTGAATCGACTTTTGCAAGCTGGAGAGATCATTTTGGAGTTGTGTCCCTTGGACACCCTTCCCCTTCCCCACCCCCCTTATCCTACCCGCGAAAGCCAAACAGAATTCTTGCACACACACACACACACACACACTCTCTCTCTCTCTTCTCTCTCTCTCCCTTTCTCTCTCTCTCTCTCTCTCTCTCTCTCTCTCTCTCTCTCTCTCTCTTTATACTCGATGTGTCCAAACTGGCGAAGAAAATTAAACTAAGGTTTGGGAACTGCTAGTATGGAAAAGCGAAGAATGGTATATTTCGCTTGGTGAGGTGATTCAGCGTGTTGGCTGGCGGGAGTGCTTACCGCCAAAAGACGGCGTTTACAGCGTACGCCAAAAAAAAAAACACTACCGTGGTGTTCAGAACGCACACTGAAAGCACTACAACAGTAGTGCTTTTTGCACGGTAGTATTTAGAACGTGATGCACAGGGTAGGAAGCGGGAACGGGGACCAGTTCGACAAAATGAAAGAAAGACTGAAAGACAAGAAACCAGTTTCCCTACGGAAGAAACAACAAACCGCATATCAGGTGGAAAGTCTCCGAACAAGTTCTCATGGAATCTGCTATAAAGTGTTAGCGTCTTTTGGTCGTTGATCTCCATCGCAACAGGCCGTCAAAAGACCGTTAAAACGCTGAGCGGCTTATCGCACAGGGAGAAACGGGAGAGGGTTCCTGTGTTATCATCGCACGGTGAGCGCCAACGAGCCTCCGGACTTTTAAGCCTGGAAGACGAGTAAAACAGATAGGGGGGGGGGGGGGGTTGCAGTCTGTGTCGGCTCCGTCACGCCGTTTCCGCTTTACCACTTCCGGCGAGAGAGATGGAAGGCAGTCCTGTTTTTGAAATAGTCAGGACAGATGTGGAACGAAAAAAGAAATCGATCAACCCCCCCCCTGCTGCGCTGTACTGCTGCTGAGGAGAGGCTGAAAAGATGCGGCTATAACTATTTCTTTAAGAATTGTTGAATTAGGCGAGCTCTAAGCCGGGACTTGAAGGATGCAGCGGAGAGAGAGAGAGAGAGAGTTTTACACGACAAGGGAGATCATCTAACAGCTGAGGGCCATGGAACGTGGAGAAGCCGGCGGAAATCGCGGGATCATCGATCATCATTAGGTTTGCTTTGGGGGGAGCGACACTGACAGACTAGTCGTGTTTCGTCGCTGGCAGGGTGGAGAGGGCGGGGAGGGGTGCCAATGGAAACCCAGATCAGTCAAAACGAACCGGCAGTTGGTGTTGCTTTTAAAAATAGACCACCGCACGTGCAACATCTGCGTGTTGGAGAAGATGCTGACTCGGCGCTTCAGTGCCGTTATTTTGTTCAAAAAGCGAGAGAGAAGTAAGGGAAAATAGAAAATGATGAATTGTTACGTACTTCGTTCACACTGCAGCCAGGACGCGGGGAGGGTGATGGGGTGGGAGGAGAGGGACAGAGACCGAGGCGACGCCGTCAAGGGGACGCATGCGCTGTGAATAGTGATTGAATTATTACCAGGCTGCGGTGTGGTCCTAGTGACTTAGAGTTTGACATGGTTCATGCGCTGTGAATAGTGATTGAATTATTACCAGGCTGCGGTGTGGTCCTAGTGACATAGAGTTTGACATGGTTCATGCGTGAAGCCCAACAGGTAGTGTCAGTACAAACACTGAGATTCTGAGTGAAAACAACATGGAGGGACGGTGCACCCTCCTGTATGCACACTGAGGGTCTTCAGAACTGAGTGGCGCCTCTTTTCAGACCTGAGTGGTACCTCTTTTCAGACCTGAGTGGTACCTCTTTTCAGACCTGAGTGGTACCTCTTTTCAGACCTGAGTGGTACCTCTTTTCAGACCTGAGTGGTACCCTTTTCAGAACTGAGTGGTACCTCTTTTCAGACCTGAGTGGTACCTCTTTTCAGACCTGAGTGGTACCTCTTTTCAGACCTGAGTGGCGCCTCTTTTCAGACCTGAGTGGTACCTCTTTTCAGAACTGAGTGGTACCTCGTTTTTCAGAAGTGAGTGGTACCTCTTTTTTCAGAACTGAGTGGTACCTCTTTTTTCAGAACTGAGTTTGACCATTTTTCAGGATTTTATAAGGGGTACCTTTATTTCAGAACTGAGTGGAACCTTTTTCAGGACTAAGGGGTACCTTTATTTCAGAACTGAGTGGTACTTTTTTCAGGACTAAGGGGTACCTTTATTTCAGAACTGAGTGGAACCTTTTTCAGGACTAAGGGGTACCTTTATTTCAGAACTGAGTGGAACCTTTTTCAGGACTAAGGGGTACCTTTATTTCAGAACTGAGTGGTACTTTTTTCAGGACTAAGGGGTACCTTTATTTCAGAACTGAGTGGTACCTTTTTTTTCTTTTTTACATCAGGACTGAGAGGTACCTTTTCTTAAAACCTAGGGACACTTTTTGTTTCATGATCGAAAAGAGTCTCCAGACCTGATCAGCCAGGTGAGAGTCTACCACCGAGACAGTGGGGACAGGGACATGCACACGCAGATCGACAAGACAAACCCACGCAGTACCATCCAGTACAACACAGAACGCGTACAACACAATTTAGCAAAGCGATACAATTCAAAACAACATAATGACGGAAAATACTACAACATGAAGACACGGCGCCCCACAGCGCGACACAGAAAGCCAGGCAGTGGAACTGGGTGCAGCGGCGGCAGTGCGATACAGCAGAACATGATGGAACCCGGCGCCCCACCTCTCTCTCTCTCTCTCTCTCTCTCTCTCTCTCTCTCTCTCTCTCTCTCTCTCTCTCTCTCTCTCTCTTTCTGACAGCTAGCAGGGCACAGATCAATGCGGCAACGTAGGAAGCACAACACACACACCACCGCACCACCACCACCACCAGGGATCACGGCCGAAACCTAAGCTGGGCGTTTCCCCTTGTTGTCTGTTCTGTCGTGGGGGGGAGGAGAGAGAAGACTCGATCCGTTGTGCGAACTGTGCCTGGCATTGAAAGCGAGCGAGGGGGGGGGGGGGGGGGGGGGGGGGGAGTGAGAGGGAGAAAGAAAGACAGAGAGGGAGAGAAAGACACAGAGAGAGAGACAGAGAGAGAGAGAGGGTAGATCCTTATCCCCAACACATCTCCGGGACCCGCTCTGATCAAAGACACTATACCAGCCTGTTTGCTCCGATCTCCATTTTCATCCCCCCACCCCCACCCCCACCCCGCCCTTTCCACAAAAACGGCGGCAGCAAGGCTGCGGAGCTGGGGTAGGGGGAAGGACGGGTGAAGAGAGTGAGAGAGAGAGAGGGAGTGTGTGTGTGCGTGCGTACGTGTGTGTATGCGCGAGTGCGTGCGTGTATATGTGTGCGTGCGTGTGTCTGTGTGTGCATGCATGCATTGTGTGTGTGTGTGTGTAAGCGTGCATACGTACGTGTGTGTGTGTGTGTGTGTGTGTGTGTGTGTGTGTGTGTGTGTGTGTGTGCACGCGCGCGCGTATGAGTGTGCGAGTCTGAAGAAGCGCAGCCAACAACAACAGATGGTGGTAGATGACTATCGCTATCACAACACCGTGTATTGTGTGTTGGGGGTCCACCCACTCCCCCCCCCCCCCTCTCCCAGCTGGCTGGCCCCTCACTCCCTCAGGTAAGAGCGAGAGGAACTTAGAAGACGGCACTGTCTCTGTCTCTGCGCGCGCTGCCGCTTGTATCGCCCCGGAGACGGTGCTACATGTGGCCACACCCCACAGTTAGGATTGGGCACTGAACACCATGCAACCCATGTAAGCGTTTTGAGGCCTGCCGTGAAGGCGAGCCAGCGGTTAATGTTAAACTGATCATTGATCCAAAGAACAGCTTTCCCACCAATTATTTCCCTTGTTTCGGGGGGAGTTTTCACCGATGAAATCACAAACGATCTTCCAATGCATGACGTTCCCCTCAGTTGACACACAGTTCAGGCCTTTTGCACTCACCGTCACCTTATCATTGCGCCAGCCGCCTCAAGCGCACAAAATAATCCATTCCTTGGGTTTTGATCTGCTTGGGAGCACCTGGCTTGCACCTTGATGGCCACGTGAAAGGAAATGAGGAGAATCAACTCTCAGACACAATAGGAATTCTCAAAAGATTCAAATTGCGTCAGTCTATAATTATTGCGTCAGTCTATAATTATTGCGTCAGTCTATAATTATTGCGTCAGTCTATAATTATTCGACACGTTAAGCAAGGCCTTGGCGCATGCATGTTTGGTGTGTAGCCTCTGGGGGTATGTTGTTTACAGTGGGATCCGGTTTGTGCTTTCGCGAGGGATCCACTGTCTCCGAGGAGATCCGCCTTTTTTGGCTGGAGAGCTGCTGGGTGGTTCTAGAGATGTCGTCGGACACCAGAGCCGGGTAGGGGGGGGGGGGGGGGGGGGGGGGCGGGAAGGGGGTTGACGGTGGTGGGGGGGGGGGGGGGAGGGGGGACGTAGCATGTCGTTGGGAGGAAGGGCAGAAAGAGGCGGGCAGCATCGCGGCGTGGGACCGCTCGCCATAAAGTAGACTCTGAAATAGTTGTTTGTTGGCGGTTTGTTTTTGTTTGGTTGGGGGGGGGGGGGGGGGGGGGGGGGGGGGGGGGTTTGGTGCTAGGATGTTCCTCCTGAGTTGGATGAAAAAGAAAAGATGCAAGGAAATCGTTATACTCCATCTTATATCTCGTATGACATAGAAATTGAATACCTTTTAGGTTTTTAAAATTTTTTTCCTTTTTTTGGCATGTGTGTGTATGTCCGTGCGTGCGTGCGAGAGAGAGGTTAATGTAGATTTTCGTCTCTAGAACAGATTTTTTTTTTATATCTTAAACTGGTCTTCTTTTCCCTTTGAATTCGCCGTTGTTAGGATGGTCGGCTGGGCTATAACAACACGACATGAACAGATGCAACCTGGGCTATAAACAACACGACATGAACAGATGCAACCTGGGCTATAAACAACACGACATGAACAGATGCAACCTGGGCTATAAACAACACGACATGAACAGATGCAACCTGGGCTATAAACAACACGACATGAACAGATGCAACCTGGGCTATAAACAACACGACATGAACAGATGCAACCTGGGCTATAAACAACACGACATGAACAGATGCAACCTGGGCTGTAAACAACACGACATGAACAGATGCAACCTGGGCTATAAACAACACGACATGAACAGATGCAACCTGGGCTAATAAACAACACGACATGAACAGATGCAACCTGGGCTATAAACAACACGACATGAACAGATGCAACCTGTTTAGTGGCATGGATGGAGGAGGAGGAAGAAGAAGCGGTGGGGTGAGGGTGCAGGGATGGGGGGTGCAGTTGAAGCCTGGTTGGGAAAAGGGATGCGTATTTTCTGTGCTGGAAAGATTTTAGGGATGAATTCTCTTCCCTTCTCATTTGGGTCCAGTTGGGCCTCGGAT
>CM031628.1:49885140-49895140 GCA_018398815.1 Conus ventricosus | reverse complement strand
CATCTTGTTTACATGCGCTATGCTAGATTCAGTGGATTGGAGAAAGGGGATGGGGGGGGGGGGGGGGAGGCTGCTATCTGTCTCGCTGTCTGTGTCTCTGTCTGTCTGTCTCTCTCTCTGTCTGTCTCTCTCTCTCTCTCTCTCTCTCTCTCTCTCTCTCTCTCTCTCTCTCTCTCCACCCCCTCCTCCTCTCATGTAGGTACGGAAAGCAGAAATGGAGGGGGATCGTGTGGAAAATATAAATGTGAAGAAATATAAATGCTATACATGCAAATCATATGTGTAATTTTCATTGCTCTCTCACTGTCTGTCTGTCTGTCTGTCTGTCTCTCTCTCTCTCTCTCTCTCTCTCTCTCTCTCTCTCTCTCTCTCTCTCTCTCTCTCTCTCTCTCTCTCCGTCCCCTCTACCTGGCGACCGTTTCAGATACCCCGAGCCTGTAACAGTTTCATGAACCTAACTAGACAGTTGGACCTCCCCATCTCCACCACCCCGCCCCAAACCTACCTCAGACCATTAAATGAAACGATCCCCCCACCCTCTCTCTCTCTCTCTCTCTCTCTCTCTCTCTCTCTCTCTCTGTCTGTCCGTCTCCCTCTCTCTGTCTCTCTCTCTCTCTCTCTCTCTCTCTCTCTCTCTCTCTCTCTCTCTCTCCCCTCTCTCTCTCTCTCTCTCTCTCTCTCTGCTTTACACAGTGCCCCTCTTTCTCTCTGTTGTACAGTGCTTCGCGACGATTTCCGAGAGAACCCCAGCCGGTGACGGTGGCGGCAGGGGAGACGGCCACGTTCCACTGCAAGCCCCCGCGCGGGGAGCCCGAGCCCAAGGTGCTGTGGCGCCGGAACGGCTCGCCCGTGCCCAACGAGGGTCGGGTGACCATCACGGAGGATGGCGACCTCATCATAGCGGCCGTCGACCAGTCGGACGCCGGAGACTACACCTGCCTGGCCCTCAACAAGGGAGGGGAGAGGGAGAGCGCCCCGGCCTCCTTGACCGTCTTAGGTGAGGATATTGGACTACTGGACGGACGTTCGCGTGTGGGTGTGGGTGTTGGGGGGGGGGGGGGGTGAGTGAGTGAGTGACAGTGTGTGTGTGAGGGTGGGTAAGTGTGTGTGTGGGTGTGAGGGTGGGTAGGTGGGTGTTTTGTGTGTGTGTGTGTGTGTGTGAGGGTGGGTAGGTGGGTGTTTTGTGTGCCTGTGTGTGTGTGTGTGTGTGTGGAGTGTGTGTGTGTGTGTGTGTGTGTGTGTGTGTTTCCCACAACGTTGTGGCCATGGAGAAAATGTTCAAGAAAAATCGGACCCTCAACGGTCTTGAAGGGAGAGCACTTGTGTTTCATTGTGTTCGGGAAGTTTTATGTATTGTTATGTGTTCTTAGGCGAGAAGGAAAGTGATTAACTGACGTTCGGCAGTAATAACATAGCTTGCCATCGTGAACCACTGGGTCTAAGGTTTACTCTGTGTGTGTGTGTGTGTGTGTGTGTGTGTGTGTGATTCTTCCTTTTTCCATTGCCGGTTTGTGTATGGGCCCCATCTCACATGAAACTAACGCTAACAGACATTATGTCTATCAAGGCATATATGCGTCCCAAATTCGGGACCCAGCTAACACGGGTTAATTACAAAAGCAGCGAGAACACGATCAAACGACCCCCAAAAATCTGTTTCGAGTCTTCGAGAAGTGGAAAAGGGAGAGCATCCACACTGCTTTGACCAAGGCAAGTTTTGAAAACTTCGAGAATAACCTGCGTATACGTAGGGACAAAATCATAACAGGACAGCAGCAACCACGCTGATTCTCTGAAATGAAGGAGAGGGCAGAGGGCCCAGTCCAAGAGCTGTTTGTGCGCTAAACGAGTTATTTTGAGGACAGTGCCGTTAGGAGCCCCAGTACCAATAGGCCCAGCCTCAGAGCTATTGTCGTGTTGTAGTCGTTCGCTGCTGTGCAGGCAAATAGGGCGGCATTGGTGGTAATGGCACGAGCATCCAACGACGTTATTCCGGATAAACAACAGCTCTCAGGAGCGAGAGAGACCCCCATACCCGTGTCTGGGTAGGTGGTCGCCAGAGATGAATATTGATCGTACAAGCGAGGGGGGGGGGGGGGGGGGGGGGGGGGGGTGTTCAAGGGAGAGAACACGCACACAAAGCACCGTGAAAGCATTATTTTCCCCACGCCGCCAACCCTTCCCCCACTCCCCCAGCCATCCCAGCTTTTCTTTTTACCTCGTGGTGGTCTGAATGGCCACGGTAAAAGAAGATGCAGGGCAATATCACCACAGTGCCTTTCACTCTCTTGGTAGTTAGCCCCCCCCCCCCCCCCCCCCCCCCCCCCCCCCCACCCGCCTCAGCCCCGCTTCTTTGACTTCTTGCTAGGCGAGTTATCTGGAGGGCCGGGGATGAAAAGGAAGGAGTTTTTAGTTCCTATTACCATAGCTCAGCCCACCCACCATCACTCGGGGGTTTTCCAGGGCGGACAATATCATAACTTCAACAAACACTCGCAGTAAGATCGCAAACCTAAACAACATTAACCAAAAAAACAAAAAACAAAACAAAACAAAACACGTCCTGAAAAAGCAGCACAACGGAAACAAAGGACAGGGGAGCTAAACCATCGACATCCTCACGGCGGACAAGGGTTGACCGTGCTGAGAGCACGAGCCATGTATTAAGCTGGTATTCACGGTCCGAATATAAAAAAAAAAATATATATATATATAAAAGAAAACTTACTAAATGACTGAATAAACAAATAGATGATAAAATAATGCAACGAAAATGTATAGAAGAACCCATTTGGGCCACTAGACAGTGCAAAATAGACAGCTAGTGTTGTCTTTGGTTAGTGTCTATGACTTCCATGTGTGTGCTTTTTTTTTATCAGTGTTGAAAGTGACCATGACGAGGTAACAGCTCTGCCCTGAAATGGCCCTTTGCGGTCGGCTGGGCTGTAAGCAACTTGAGCTGAAATTCAATCGGACTGTGTGTGTACAGTGGTCACTGCCTACCGGCCAGATGTCATCAACTAGAAAAAAAAGAAACTGTTGTCATGTCATGAATAGTGTGACCAGAGACCACGTGAACCTGTAGGAGGGGAGAGTGGTGGCGGCGATGATGATGTCATGAATAGTGTGACCAGAGACCACGTGAACCTGTAGGAGGGGAGAGTGGTGGTGGCGATGATGATGTCATGAATAGTGTGACCAGAGACCACGTGAACCTGTAGGAGGGGAGAGTGGTGGCGGCGATGATGATGTCATGAATAGTGTGACCAGAGACCACGTGAACCTGTAGGAGGGGAGAGTGGTGGTGGCGATGATGATGTCATGAATAGTGTGACCAGAGACCACGTGAACCTGTAGGAGGGGAGAGTGGTGGCGGCGATGATGATGTCATGAATAGTGTGACCAGAGACCACGTGAACCTGTAGGAGGGGAGAGTGGTGGCGGCGATGATGATGTCATGAATAGTGTGACCAGAGACCACGTGAACCTGTAGGAGGGCAAGAGTGGTGGCGGCGATGATGATGACACGGCAGGCTCACAAACGGACAGCTTTGATGAGGATCAGAGGCATTGTTAGGATCAAGCACCATGCCCTTGGTGTGTCCTTAAACGATTCCCTCCGCTCCCCCTCCTCTCTCTCTCTCTCTCTCTCTCTCTCTCTCTCTCTCTCTCTCTCTCCCTTGTGTGTATATGTGTGCACGAATGAACGGTGTAAAAACCGACTGAAGAGATGGCGCTCGATCATTATAATGCTGGGTCTGATTGGAAAGCGAAGAGGACAAGAAAAGACACGGCCAGTACAGCAAACACAATACCAACAACAGGAGAGAAAAAAAAGAATTAAGAACTACAGAATAATACTAATTATAGTGATAATGATAATAATAAACCTGAAGTATTCGTTCACCATCCTCATATCCTACTCTTAATAGAGCTTTTTTGTGTGTTTGTTTTTGTTTTTTTGTCCCCTCAAAAAATGAAGGTTGATTTGGCTAATTACAAAATTTTGGGAGTGTGTGGATGGGGGGAGTGGGGGTTGGAGGGGAAGACAAGAAGGAAGAAGAAAAATATGGGTCAAAGGCTGTGGATTTTCTCTAAACCGACCTTGATAGTTAATCAAAACGGAATTAAGCTATCATGAAAAGGGTAAAGAATAAAAAAGGAATCTCTTCAGAGAGAGAGAGAGGGAGGTTAGATCGAACAAACATAAAAGGGAGATTATTACGGGATTATGGTATTGTTGTTGTTGTTGTTTGTTTTGTTTTTGTAAAAAGTAGCGCTGAAAGGATTGGACCCAAAGATGAGGAAGGACAATGAAGATCGATGAGAGAGAGAGAGAGAGAAGAGAGAGAGAGAGAGAGAGAGAGAGGAGAGAGAGGAGAGAGAGAGAAAACACAAGAAGGAAACGCATCAGACGAACAGTGGCCGCCCTTCACCTGAAAATCGACAACTGAATAAATCTGCATTCTGTGATTGCAGAGAAGCCGACGTTTCGTCAAATGCCAGATGACGTCATTGCCAAGGAAGACGACACTGTGGAACTGAAATGCAGCGCCACCGGGGACCCCCGCCCCACCATCCAGTGGCAAAAAGAATATGGCCGCATTCCTTTTGGAAGGTGAGTACGTTTTGTGACTTCCGCCCAGCTGATTCTATGTTTATCCGCTTCTGGTCGTTTGTTGGTTGATCTTTCTGGCCACAGAATCACGCAAAAGAGCGATGAACTGATTTTATGGGGTTTTTTTTTTCATTTTTTTAAATTTTTTTAAAGGTCGAATTATGATCCCAGGACTAACTGACTCTTGCAGTTTTGCTGCGGATCCGGTGGGCAAGGTTATTTGTCCGTTCCGCGTCGGCTGAGGTCTGCGTTCCCCGTGTACTCTTCTCGTGTTTGTTCTGTTCTGTCTGGGGCTGTTGCTGGTCCACGGTATTGAGTATCGTATTAGAGTCATCTTGAGTATTGCATTAAGAGTCAAACTGCTGTCGCTGAGCCTGTTTAATTAAACCGCAGCTTTTCAACTGTTTGCTGTGACAGGAGGCATCAGTTGATGTGACAGCAGTTGTGGGTTCGATGGATGTCTCAGACCTCATTATTGCAGTTCGTTTGGAATATTCGGGTGATAAGCCAGCATGTGGCGGCACGTGTCAAAACGGATTTGTGGGCTCCTGTGTAAAGCGTAGGCCATACGACAGTGTCTCCCCCCCCACCGTGCGAACCACGCCATTTCAAATAGTTAGAAAAGTTGAGCAAAGAAGCATTTCGAAGCTGTTTGTTTGAAGACATGTGACGTAGTTTTAGGACAAACCCCGCAAGGCACCTTGTTCCGTTATCTACACAGCCGTTCACCTTGTTCCCGTTACCTACACAGCCGTTCAGTGTCCACAAAACGTAGAATCGTGCTTAAAAGAAAGATCTATGTCATTTTCATAACGTGTGAAGTCGTTTTATTTCCACAAAATGTGTAAAAAACCGCCCATAATACTCCTAATACTAAGAATATTACTTTTTTTTAAAAGCTGTTTGCCATTTCCTTTATGCTTAGATAATCCACACACAAACTTACCCGCTCACCGATCCCAAAATTGAGGATGACAAATTAGAAACCTATCACGTGACCGGGCTGTCAACTGTACTGACTGATGGGGTGGCAGATTGGCTGACTGACTTAGTGACTATAATGATCGCATGGTTTGCTGTCTGATGACTGATGGGGTGGCAGATTGGCTGACTGACTTAGTGACTATAATGATCGCATGGTTTGCTGTCTGATGACTGATGGGGTGGCAGATTGGCTGACTGACTTAGTGACTATAATGATCGCATGGTTTGCTGTCTGATGACTGATGACTGATGGGGTGGCATGTTGTAACATGGATGCCACAAGGAAGTAAAGAGATCACAGGCAAGCGAGCCGCTGTGGTCTTCTTATTCACACGTGCTGTCAGAACATTGAGACCGTTTACGTGCCGAACAGCTTGCTGCTTACAGCTTACGTAAGAGCAGGCTCGATTTGTTTTCCAAGAAATCTGAAACCGCAATGAATTGTGAGAAAGTCTCACACCGAAAGAACGGTGATCGGAGGCTGCCACATACACGCTGTGGTAAAGCGTTGAGAATTTTGCTTACTCAAGGTTCCCTTTGGAGATAACGCAGTCACGCGATTCTTTATTGCTCTTATTGTTGTTTATGTGAAATTCACCTACCACTCTCACTGGAATCTCGCTCTCGACTGCTTGCAAGATAAACGCGGTGATGAAACCAAAATAGATACTGGGGAAACACCCAAGGGAGGTTATCTGAAAAGGAGAGGGCAAACTGTACAGCAGTAATGGGCCTTTCATCCTCGTGTTAAATTTGATTACGTGTGCTGAATGTATGCTAAGGCTTTGATTGACAGACTGACTTATTGACTGACTGACGTATTGACTGACTGACGGGTGGATCGGGTGCACAGGGCGCGGCAGCTGGATGACGGCACGCTGTGGATTGAGAAGGTTCAAGTCTCGGATGACGGGGTGTACGTGTGTATCGCCGAGAACACCGCCGGCACAGTCAAAGCTGTGGGCCGACTCACCGTGCACAGTAAGTCGTGTGTGTGTGTGTGTGTGTGTGTGTGTGTGTGTGTGTGTGTGTGTGTGTGTGTGTGAGTGAGTGAGTGAGTGAGTGTGTGTGTGTGTTTTGTGTGTGTGTGTGTGTGTGTGTGTGGGTGTGTTTGTGTGGGGTGTGTGGTGTGTGTGTTGTGTGGGTGTTGTGTGTGAGTTGTGTGTGTGTTGTGTGTGTTGTGGTGTGTGGAGTGTGTGTGTGTGTGTTGTGTGGGTGTGGTGTGTGTGGAGTGGGTGGTGTGTGTGTTTTGTGGTGGTGTGGGTGTGTTGGGGTGGGGAGTGTGTGTTGTGTGAGGTGGTGTGTGTGTGAAAAGGGGTGTGTGTGTGTGTGTTGTGTGAGTGAGTGGTGTTTTGTGTGTGTTGTTTTTTGTGTGGTGTGTGTGGTGTGTGTGTGGGTTTTTGTCTTTTCCAGGCAGACCAGCTTTGGCTTTTTTCTGCTTGAAAAAATTGTTGCCTTTCCTTTCCAAACTAAAGTAATGCGAATGACTGGTTGGTGCGTTTTCACCCTTTTTTTTTTTTTACTACTCCACCCCCCCACCTACCCCTTTTTTCCCCAAAAAATTTAAAAGTTTAGACAACTTTGGGTTCCCCAAACCCCAAACCCAGTCAGCCTGCAGCAGGTAAAAAAAAAAGAAAATACATATGAATAAGAAAAAACCGCTGAAACGAGCCTTCCTTGGTCTTTCTCTCGTGCCCAGCCATCCCGCCCTTCCCTGATAAAGCCGCCCAAACCCAGGAGGTGGGGGGGACGGATCCCACCGGCAGTGTGTGGTCCCGGAACCCGCCCCCCCCACTTTTTTGGGAAGGGCAGAGCAGGTGGGTGTCATGGGGGCGTGCGTCATCCCCGGGCGTTGGGGGTTTGGTCTGTTGTCTGTTGTCAGTCTGTCGGCCAAGGGGCACACAAATCTTTATCGATTTTTAACAAAAATTTTTGGTGGAGAGATGGAAGGTGGCCAAGAACGAATCCGGGGAGGTTTGTTTGGATTGTTGATGGGGTTTGATTCAAATGGCGAACCGGGATCCGTTCGACTTGACGAAGGTCTCCCGCTTCTTTTTTTAGTGGTGGTTTGGTTAGTTTCTGTTTTTTTGTTTTGATGCTTCATTTTTTTTAAATGACGTACAGTTTACTTAAGTGTAATTAGGGTTACTTAAAAAACCTTTTTTCAAAAGAAATGTGTTGGTTCGCAAGCCTAGGGGACAAACAGATTAAGAACAAAAACGAGCTTTTTTGACCTCTTAGGTTTTCTTCGGGTAAAAACCAAAAAACACCCAGGACAGGGGAAAACAAAAAAACGAGCAATCACTTTTTAGGAACTGTTGGATGAATTGTACTCAATCTTATTCCGGGGTTTTTCCAGGGGAAAATAATAAAAATACCTTTTTTCCCCTTGGACTGCAGGGAAAGCGGTTACTTTGTTGTTCCCTGTCTTTTTTCCCCCCACGCAAAAAACTGTGTTCCCCAATCCGGGGGGACCCCCCAAAACGGTGTCGGAGGACGGCCGTGGAACCCGGGACTTTGCAGTACGGGCGAGGTAGACGTGTGTCAGGGCCTTAACGTGTGGGCAGCGAGAAAGCCGGGCCCACCATGTCAAAGGTGAGGGGAGCACAGTGTGGTGTGTGGGTGTGCTGTTTTGTTTGTTCTTTTTCGTCCTCTCTCACCCTTTTTCTCCTCGCTCTTTGTCTTGTTGTCTCTCATTCATGTCCCCAGGCTTTCCTCTTTCTGCTGTCTTTTCTTTTCCTCTTTTTCTAGTCTCTCTTCTCTCTTCTCTCTCTCTCTCTCTCTCTCTCTCTTCTTCTTAGCCCTTCTCTCTCTCTCTCACCCCTCTGTACAGAGCAGAAAAATGGGCATCAATCAGTTGCCTATGCCAAAAATATTGAGGACAGTGTGAAAAGGGCGCCTGAATGCTGTGGTTCCTAAAGCAAAAGAACAGTGTCAGTAACAAAAACAACCCACTTCTTCACAAACGACACACAGACAAACACACACACACCACAACACCAACCAAAACCCCGACACACAACACAAACCACCACACACCAAACCCCCCACACACACCCCCACACACACACACCACACCACCCCCAAAACCACACACCCCAAAAACAACACAACCAACACACCCCGCACACACAGAACACACACGACACAACACATCCCCATCACCTCGCACGAAACAACCCCACAAACAACACAACACACCCACACCACACAACACAACACACATACTCGCAGCAGTTCCCCGCAATCTGGAGGGAAAGAATGCTTGTTACCCATTTAAAAATTGTTAGTTCATGGGCGTTGTATCTGTGAACGTTAGCACCGGGGGGCCCTTGTTCCCTGGTCACCCCTTTGCTCGTCCTTTTCCCCCGCGTGGAATTTGGGGAATTTTTTTGCCTGAGCTCAAACGTCGCAAGTGTAAAATTTACCCCCGCCCCCAAAGTGTTCTTTCCGCCTCTAGCGAGATTTAAACTTGTTTGTGGCGAAAAACCCAAAAAAAATCGGCAAAACGTTGGTTGTTTCCCCTTTCGCTTTGTTTTTCTCTGTCTGTTTGTCTGTCGTCAGTTTTCCCTTTGTCTATCCCTCTTGTCTGTCTGTCTGTCTGTCTCTCTCTCTCTCTCTCTCTCTCTCTCTCTCCTCTCCCCTCTCTCTCTTCCTTCTCTCTTTTCTCTTTCTCTCCATTTTTTTTATTGGGGATTTGGGGTTTTGGTTAGAGGGTTTTTCGAAATTTTTGAAGTTTGGTAAATGGTCCAATTAGCAGATCTCTGTCTCGTTTGTCCATTCCCTTTGGGGAAAAGGGGTGTGTGTGGTGTGTGTGGGGGGTTTTGGGGTGTGTGTGTGTGTGTGTGTGTGGGTTTTTGGGGTGCGTGGGGGTCTGTGTGTGTTGGGGGTGGTCAAACTTGGGTTATGTCGTTGTTTTTTAAACACTTTGCCGCGTAACTATCCTCTGTTACCCCTATCACAAGGCTGTGTAGTTTGGGCAGTACACATCAAAGTATGTAAGTGCGAGTCCCTTTTTTTTTTCTCTCTTCCACCCACCCCCCAGACGGGACAAGCGGCCCCCGCCCTGTCATGACGGGCCCAGAAACCCGACCCCGAGTGAAAGGGGTGGCCCGTGCCTGCAGGCCGGGGGACCCCCCCCCCCTCATCCGTGGTCAGGACGGCCCCCCCTTGCTGGGCACGACCCCCCATCACATCCCCAACTCCGGACCCTGCAGATCTGGGTAGGTTTGTGTGGTGTGGTGTGTGTTGTGTGGTGTGTGTGTGTGTGTGTGGTGTGTGTTGGGGTAGAGGGGAGGGGGCGTCATGGAGACGGGTGTGGTGGTGGTGGTGGGAGGGTTGGAAGGGGGAGGAAGGTAACCCCGAATGTGTGGTGGGGGGGGAGAATGGGGGTTGGTT
>CM031628.1:49880946-49884140 GCA_018398815.1 Conus ventricosus | reverse complement strand
ACAGATTTTTACAGTAGGTTAACCATTGGGTTACTATAAAAAAACCATTTTTCAAAAGAATGTTGTGGTTCCGCAGCATACAAAAGATTACAAAACAAAACAGATCATTTCGACTCTTAGGTCTTCTGGGTAAAAACAAAACAACATCCAGGACAGTGGAAACAAGAACGAGCAATCACTTTTAAAGGGAACATGTTGAATGAATGTGTACTCAATCTTATTCCGTGGTTTTCCAGGGGAAAATATGAAATACCTTTTTTCCCCCCTTGGCACTGCAAGAAGAACGGTTACCATTTGTATGTCTTCCCTGTCTTTCTTCCCCCACGCAGCAACTGATTTTCCCCCAATCACGAACCGGACGCTAACGGTGTCGGAGGAGGGCACGCTGCGAAATCCGGGACGTTGCATACGAGGACGAGGAGTCAGTACGTGTGTCAGGGCCTTAACGTGCTGGGCAGCGAGAAAGCCCTGGCCACCGTCACTGTCAAAGGTGGGGGAGCACAGTGTGGGTGTTGTGTGTGACTGTTTTGTTTGTTCTTCTTCCGTCACTCTCTCACCCTTTGTCTCTCTCGCTCTTTCGTCTTGTTGTCTCTCACTTCATCGCTACCACCAGGCTTTCTCTCTCTGTCTGCCTGTCTCTTTCTTTCTCTCTCTTTCTCTAGCTCTCTCTCTTCTCTCTTCTCTCTCTCTCTCTCTCCCCCTCTCTCCTCTCTCTCTCTCTAGCTCTCTCTCTCTCTCTCCTCACCTCTCTGAAAGCAGAGCAGAAAGGGGCATCACATCAGTATAAACCGTCATACCAAATCATATTTAGGACAGTGTGATAACGGTGCGCCTGAATGCTGTGGTTCCTAATGCAAATTGAACAGTGTCAGTAACAAAATCAACCCACTCTCTCTCAACACACAGACACACAGACACACCACCCCACACACACCACACACACACAAAACACACACACGACACACACACACACACACACACCCACACCACACACACACAACACACACACACACACACACACACACACCACACACACACCCACACACACCCCCACACACCCCCAACAAAAAACACACCCCCCCAACCCCACACCACACACCCAAAACCACCACCCCCACCCCCCCCCCGCACACACAGCACCCACAAAACACCCCCACCCCCCACACACACACACACACACCCCACACACACACACACACACACAACCCAAACCCCCCCCTCCGCACGCACGTTCCCCGCAACTGGCACGGCAAAGAATGCATTGTTACCGTTTTGAAAAGTCGTCTAGTTCACGGGGCGTTGCTATCTGTGACATTTTTAACCGGTGCCGATTGTTCCATCGGATACACCCTTTCGCTCTCCTTTTCCCTCGGGGGAAATTGCGGAATTTTCTTGCCTAGAGCTCAAAACTCGCAAGTGAAACTTTTCACCCCGCCCTCACAATGTTCTTTCCGCCCCTCGGAATTTTGTTTGGGCGAAAACCAAAAAAAATTTTCGGAAAAAAGTTTGGGTTTTTTCCTCTTTCCTTTTTTTTTCTCTTCTGTTTGTCTGTTGTAGTCCCGTCTCTGTCTATCCGCTCGTCTTCTGTCTTTTTCTCTCTCTCTCTCTCTTTTCTTTTCCCTCTTCTCCTCTCTTCTCTCTCTCCTCCTCTCTCTCTCTCTTTTCTCTCCTTTCTTTTAATTGGGAGGGTGTTGGCTTAGAGCGTTTGCCGATTTGTGAACGTTCTGGAAAATGGCCCCATATTAAGCAAATCCGTCTTTTGTACCATTCCTTGGGGAAGGTGGTGTGTGTGTGTGTTTGTTGTGTGTGTGTGTTGTGTGGGGTTTGTTGTGGGGCGTGCGGCTCTGTGGTGTGGTGGTGTCAAACTTGGGTTACTGTACGTTGTTTTAAATCATTTTGGGCCGCTGTAACCATCCTCTGTGTACCCCTACACAAAGCTGTTGCTAGTGACAGTACACCATCAAAGTACAATGCGATCCTTTGTCTCTCTCTTGTCCACCCACCCCCCAGACGAGGCAAGGGGGCCGCCCCCCTGACATGACGGGCCCCCCAAACCAGCCCCTGCAGCGAAGGAGGGGGCCATGCTGCCCCCAGGCCCGGGGGACCCCCCCCCCGTCACCGCTGGTACAGGCGGCCGCCCCTTGTGGGAAAACCGACCCCGCATCACCATCCTCAACCCGGGCCCCCTGCGATTCGGTAGGTTTGTTGTGTGTGTGTGTGTTGTGTGGGGTGTGTTGTGTGGTTTTGGTGTGGTTGGGTAGAGGGGGAGGGGCGCATGGAGAGGGGGGTGGTGTGGTGGTAGGGTCGGGAAGGGAGAGGAAGGAACCCCAAATGTGTGGTGGGGGGGGGATGATGGGGATTTTTTGTTTGTTTTCGTGGGGTTTTGGTTTGCTCTCTTCTCTTTCTCTCTTCCAGTCCTCTTCCCTCCCCCCTCCCCCTCTCTTCCTCTCTCTCTTTCTTGTTGTTGGTGTGTGGAGAGGAGAGATTTACAGGTTTGGGGTTTGCCGTGTTTTGGCAGCATGCAGCGTGCGGTTTTTTGTGTGCCGCGCCCATTCTGGGGTACAGGCCGTTTTCGTTGGCTGCTTCAGACTGAGGTCACGGACACTGCGGTTTACCGGCCCCCCCACAGCCGCGAGACGTTTTCCCCCCCCTCCGGGGGTTCCCCCCGTTTAGCTTTGCCCTTCCTTCTTTTTTCTCTTTCTTTCTCTCTTTTCCCCCCCTCCTTCCTCCTCTCTCCTCCCTCCTCCTCTCTCTCTCTCTCACACAGTCTGTCTTCTCCTCTTCTCCTCTCTCTCTCTCTCTCTCTTCCCTCCCTTTCTCTCTCTTCCCCTCCTTTCCCTTCCTCTCTCTCTCTTTTTTCTCTTTTTTTCCCCTCTCCCTTTTTCCTTTTCTCTCTTTTCCCTCTCTCTCTTTCCTTTTCTCTCTTCTCTCTCTCTCTTCTCCTCTCTCCCCCCTCTCTCTCTCTCTCCCTTTCCGTCTGTTTCTTTCTCTCTCT
The DNA here is from genome assembly GCA_018398815.1 of Conus ventricosus. Classification (NCBI taxonomy): domain Eukaryota; kingdom Metazoa; phylum Mollusca; class Gastropoda; order Neogastropoda; family Conidae; genus Conus; species Conus ventricosus. The sequence goes on along the minus strand of CM031628.1, from coordinate 49,881,145 downwards.
CCCCTTTTTTTTTTTTTTTTGTTTTTTTTTTTTTTATTTTTTTTTTTATTTTGTTTTTTGTTTAATTTTTAATTTTTTTTATTTATTTTTTTTTTAAAAAATACCTTTTCTCACCCTTTTTTTTTTCATCTTTTCTTCTTTCTCTTTTTCCCTTTATATTTTTCCCTTTTTTTTCTTTCATTTTCCCCTTCTTTCCCCC
>CM031628.1:49788446-49878446 GCA_018398815.1 Conus ventricosus | reverse complement strand
GGGGTGGTGGAGGGGGGGGGGGGGGGGGGGGGGGGGGGAGGGGGGGAAGAGGGTGGGGATCTTGGCGTTGTCGGGATTTGGTTTTCAGTCTGTCTGTATGTCTGTGTCTCTCTGTCTGGTTATGTCTGCCTGTGTATGTCTCTGTGTCTGTCTGTTTGTCTGTTATGTCAGTCTCTCTCTCTCTTTCTTGCTTTTTTTTTTCTCTCTCTCTCTGTCTCTCCGCTCTCTTTCCTTCTCTTCTCATTGTCTCTCATTGTCTCGCTCTCTTTACCTGGCCATTTTCTCTGTGTGTGTGTGTCTCTCTCTGTCTCTGTCTCTCTCTTTCTCTATCTGTGTCTGTCTCAGTCTCCGCCAGTCTGTCTCTGCTTCTCCCTCCCTCCCCCACCCCCTCTGTCTCTCTTTCTCTCTCCCGTCCCTCCCCCCTCCCCACCCTCCCTAGCGCTCTCTCTCTCTCTCTCTCTCTCTCTCTCTCTCTCTCTCTCTCTCTCTCTGCGTGTGAGCGTGTGTGGGACTGATCCACATGGCAAGCGGAAATACAAAGAAAAAAAACAAACCGTTCGCTATGGTTCTAGCCAAGGGAATGAAGAGAGAAAGGAAAAGAAACAGTTTGCTATATATCAAAGACTGTCATGGATAGTTTCAAAGGATCTCGGACGATCGTCATACGAAGACTTCATTTCCTCTTTTCCTGCACAACCCAGTTAGTAATCAAATACCCAGGCAAAGAAAGGCAGCATCCAGGAAATCCTATAGCAACACTTTATCACACATTTGCCACTTCGTGGGCTATAAGTAACGTGCACGACGTTTACTACGAAAAAAAAAAAAAAGAAACAAACAAAAGCATCCATCGCGCATCAAATGTCGAGCGTCATAAATACGTCATGGAAACGACGTACTCCTCATAACCATCGTTGCCATCGTTCTTGGAAGCCGAATGAATCCCGATTGAGAAGAATGACGAATGTCCTGACGGCATAGCTGTGATGATGGAAGTGCTGAAGAAGTAGCTGTGATGAATGTTCTGAAGACATCGTTGGGGTCAGCGTCTAGACCACCACGGAACCGAGTTACCATCTCACGAGACACAGCTCAGTCGTTGATTCCCCCAGACGTTGTCGCATAAAGTCGCAAATCGCGCGCTATGAATTTTTGATCAAAAGAAAATAAATTAAGCTGACAAGCAGCCAGGCGAACGAAACCGCCGTAAACTGAAAATAAAGAGGGGAAAAATAAAAGGTTAACATGAAAAGAAAAGCTGTAGATATGAGGGGTAATGAAATTCAATCCGTAGTCAGTGAAAAGTGTGTGTGTGTGTGTGTGGTCGTGCTATTTGTTCTGTACATGGTTGAAGTGCAGAAGGTGGTGGGGTGTGACGCCGTGGCTTATCAGTGGGTTTCGGGGTGTGGCATCTCTGGCATGTGTCCCTATCACGCAGCCACAAAAGGAAAATGTCTGCCAGGCTGGCATCCTGAAAGTCGACATGTTCCAGATTCTTGTTGTTATTGTTGTTGTTATGGCTTCGGTTCTTGAGCCAGATTCCTAAAGGGAAATGAAAAAAGGAAAGAAAAAGGAGACAGAGAGAGAGAGTGGAAAAAAAGGAAAGAAAAAGGAGAGAGTGAGTGAAGTCTTCCGAAATTGATAATTAACCTCGTTACGTTCATTCTTCTTGCCAAACCACGCTTCTTCCCCCTACCCCCCCCCCCCCCCCTACCTTTTACCCCACCTCTGTTTCTCTTTTGTTTTCTTGATTAAGAATTCAGGGAAAGGAAAAAAACATATACTAGCGAAGAGAAATCATCCCTGTTGATTTAGGACTAAAACGCCTTGAAGAATACGTAATTCTCACACATCATCACCAGCTTCCCTTCAAACTCCACCCCCCCTCCCTCCCTCCCTCCCTCCCTTTCTCTCTCTCTCTCTCTCTCTCTCTCTCTCTCTCTCTCTCTCTCTCTCTCTCTCTCTCTCTCTCCCATAGGAGAGAGTGTTGTGGAAAGAGAGACAACAGTGCGTGGCGAGGAAAAAGTTGTGTGGTGTGAGGAAAATGCACAGATATATAGAGAGGAACTGGAATCTAATACGTTTAAAGAGAGCATGGAACGAGCAAACAATCTTTTGGATTTTGATGTAAATGAATGTGTTGATCTTTTTTCGAATGCGCTATATGGAGCTGCTGCGTGTATGGTTCGTGTGGTTGGGAGGTATACAAAAAAAGTTAATGATTGGTTTGATAGGAATTGTGAAAGAATGAAAAAACAAGTCAAGGGCCTCCTCAGAAGTTACAGACGTTCTAAAACAAACCTTATTGAACGAAGACAAAGTTACGTAAAGGCTAGAACAGATTATAATAAATTAAAAAAAGATAAAAAGAAGAAATTTGATTTTGATAGATTAGTAAAACTGAAAGCATCTGTTAACAACCCAAAATTGTTTTGGTCAACAATAAGATCAATAAGCAAAAAAACTTTTATCTACAATCAAATATCGGTTGAACAGTGGCACGATCATTTTCAGAGTGTTTTTAACTCATTTGATAATTCTGATTCTCAGGAGGACATATTTGATGTAGAGGACAAATATTCTCAAGAACCTTTATTTAATGATCCAATAACTACAAGAGAGGTAAAGGACAGTATTAAAAGTTTAAAATGTGGTAAAAGCGCAGGCCCAGATCGTATAATCAATGAGATGTTGAAAAATTCTAATAATCTGATTACAGAATTTCTTATCAATTTGTTTAACAGACTCTTCCATAGTGGAATTTTCCCAACTGAGTGGTCAAAATCAATAATTGTACCTTGTTTAAAAAGGGAAACATAAATATTCCAGATAATTATAGAGGGGTGTCATTATCAAGTGTACTGGGTAAAATGTATACTAGCATTTTGAATAAAAGATTAACGCAATGGGCAGAGAGGGAGGAAAAAATAATTGAACAACAAGCAGGTTTCAGAAGGGATTATAGTAACAACCGATCATATTTTCACATTGTATTCAGTAGTCCAGCGTTATCTTTCAAGAAATTCAAAACTGTATGTAGCATTTGTTGATTTTCGTAAGGCGTTTGATTCCGTCAATAGAAATATATTATGGGATATATTAAGAAAATCTGGTGTTGACGGTAAATTGTACAAGGCTTTAAGAGGAATATATGATACAGTTTTGGCTTGTGTTCGCGACAAATGTTTATATTCTAAATATTTCTCTTGTCCAAGAGGTGTAAAACAAGGCTGCATATTAAGTCCACAATTATTCTCTTTTTTATCAATGAACTTGCTATAGAGTTGTCTAAACGTGGAAGACATGGCATACAGTTACTTCCAGGAGCAGTTGAAATATTCTTATTACTATTCGCCGATGATGTTATTTTGTTTTCAGATACTCCAATAGGACTCCAAAACCAACTTAATGTGTTCAAATCTGAAGCAGATCGATTGCAATTAACAGTAAATTTAGACAAAACTAATATAATCGTTTTCCGCAAAGGAGGGTATCTATCTGCAAACGAAATATGGTGGTACGGTAAAGATGAGGTCAGAGTTACAAACCAATATAAGTACTTGGGCATGATTTTCACCACAAAATTGAGTTTGACACCAGGATGGTCAGAAACAGCCCGGAAAGGGAAAAAAGGGTAATTGAAATTCTTCGTGCTTTGAGAAGACTTGGATCCACTGATATTATTCTGTTTTGGAAATTATTTGATTCTCAAATTGAACCGATGCTGACGTATGGCGCTGAAATTTGGGGATTAAAGGAAAACAAACATATGGAAAATGTTCACACTTATGCCATTAAGAGATGTTTAAATATACCTTTACATTCTTCAAATAAAATGTCGTACGGTGAATCAGGTAGATACCCGTTGCTTATAAGAACCTATGTTAAATGTCTGAGATACTGGCTAAAACTAACCCGGTTACCAGTAACTCGTATATGTAAACAGGCGTATGAAATGCTCGTTAGACAACATGAGACAGGGCATCATAATTGGGCATCAGATATCAAAAGAGCTTTAACCGAAAATGGATTTGGCATAATTTGGTTGATGCAAGGGTGGAAAATGAAAAACTGTTTTTGTATGAATTTAAACAGCGGCTTATTGATTGTTATCAACAAAACTGGCACTCACATATAACAGAAAATAGTAAATATGCCTGGTATAATTCATTTAAAGATTACTTTCAGCCTGAAAAATACCTAAACATTATAACAAATAAATGGCACCGGGGATACTTAGCAAGATTTAGGATGAGAACGTTAGGACTGTTTATAAAATAGAAGCTGGTATTTAAAAGATGTTCCTGAAAATGCTGTATGTCCATTGTGTTCAGACGGACTAGAGGACGAAGCACATTTTTTGTTCGTATGTAAGGAATATGATGGTTTACGTGTGACATGTGACTTATTTGGTAATCGTGATGTGATGAGACATGATCTTGTTGGTATTCTTTCAACGGAAAATGAGGATACTATTAAATTGCTTGCTAAGTTCATTAACGACGCATATAACCTAAGGCAGAAAAGACTTTCTATTTTGAATTAGGCCTAATCTAAGATAATTTTACGTTATTAGGTTTTATGAGTCACTTAAGATATAAGCGATATCCATGTTGTCATCATTTATGTATTTGTATTTTTGTCGGTTGATCGAACACATAGGGTGGGAAATACTAGCCCTGTGTGGAATTAGGCTTTCCTCTTAAAATGTGTACTTGTCCTTAGATATATGTTTCATTATTATTGTCGTTTTTGTTTCATTATTTGACGTTGACCTATTTCGGACGCATAGTGGTTGTGATATAGTTGATTTACTTGGTTTGATGCATTATATGCCATATTTGCAGTATTTTCTGTATTTTTGCACTTCCATGGCATTAGAGCTAATCAGGCTATTGTCATTAAAGATGTCATTGTCATTGTCATTGTCATTGTCTCTCTCCCATAAATTTCATCTTTGTGCTAGGAAGTGTAGGAGAGAAGAGACAACTGTTTCTAAGGGCAGAATGGTGCAGGGAAGTGGTTGAACGAAAAGGGAGGATTGGTTGGTTGGTTGGAATCGGGGGCAGATCTGTAGACTCCAGTTGCGAAAGTTGGGCACAAGTAAATCACTTTTTTCAAGACACGTCCAAAAAAATAACAAAACAGAAACGGCGCAGGTGAGTGAGACCGCGCGAGGCTGGCCCACGGATGGCCTTGCTGCAAAGCCCGCCTGTCTGTCCTGTCTGTGTCGGATTCCTTGATGAACGAGGCTGGCCCACGGATGGCCTTGTGGCAAAGCCCGCCTGTCTGTCCTGGTGTTGTGTCGGATTCCTTGATGAACGAGGCTGGCCCACGGATGGCCTTGTGGCAAAGCCCGCCTGTCTGTCCTGGTGTTGTGTCGGATTCCTTGATGAACGAGGCTGGCCCACGGATGGCCTTGTGGCAAAGCCCGCCTGTCTGTCCTGTCTGTGTCGGATTCCTTGATGAACTGTGGAAGGAAGCAGAGACACGCTGATGCTTGCTGCATATGAATTGGAATTTGTTTGTATTTTTTGTTTTGTTTTCAAGGGTAAGCGTCCTCGCCAGTCTCATGCAATCAGGCCCCGTCGTGATTGGCATAGATTATCAGAACCTTTAGGATCTAACAGGTCCCGTCGTGATTGGCATGGATTATCAGAACCTTTAGGGTCTATCAGGCCCCGTCGTGATTGACATGGATTATCAGAACCTTCAGGATCTAACAGGCCCCGTCGTGATTGACATGGATTATCAGAACCTTCAGGATCTGTGAAAGGGGACGGAGGGAGGCAGGGGATGGGGAGGAGGGGGGGGGGTGTCATTTTGGGGAGAATTTAGGAAACGCCATCTCACATTTCAAAGAATTGAGGAAGCTGGAAAGTGGACCGTGTTTCAAGAATCGATGGAATAGAAAGAGTAACTCCCTTTCGTGGAATTTGAAACTGTAAACACCGTTCCAGAACTGTTGAAACTGTAAAAACTTTTTAAGCTGAGCTGTTCAGTGTGTAATCACCATTCGAGAACGTGGACTATTGAAGCTTTTATTACCTTTCGAGAAATGAGGAACTTGAAACTGGAAAAGAAAAACCATCTCTTCCCACCCCCACACTCCATTCCCCATTCGATAACTTTTAGGAACTTCGTGTCGAGAAGCTTTAAACTCTACCTTCCTTTCCATAATTAACGAACTTGACACGGTAACCTCTTGTCAAGAATTTTGGAAGATTGAAACTATAACCTTCCTTCCAGAACTGAGGTACTCGGAACTGAAAACCCCACCCCCAACCCCACCCCGTAGAGAACTGAGGAACTTGAAACTGGTACCTTCTTTCTTACGGATGAACAGATAGAATATAAAGAAATAGCTGCAGAGAAAGAAATGTACAAAAAGGGAAAAGAAAAAAAAAAGAAAAGTGTAAACAAAGAACTTTGTGTTGCTAAAACTGGAAAGCATTAGCGATGTTTATATACAAAGTAATATTGAGGGGGGGGGGGGGGGGGGGGGGGGGGGGGGGGGGGGGGGGGGGGGGGGGGGGGGGGGGGGGGGGGGGGGGGGGGAGAGAGCTACACACACATACACACACACACACGCACGCACGCACGCACACGCGCACGCACACGCACACACCCAAACACACACACACACCACACACACACACACACACACACCACACAACACACGCACACACACACACGCGCGCACACACTCCCGTGGTAAATTTTGATTACCTGTCATTACTATCATAATTATTATATCATTTATTTATTATGGTCATTGTATTTATCCTGCGCGTTGTGTGATGCACAGTGACGTCCACCCCTCCAGAGAACATAGTGATCCACAAGGAGGACAACACCATCCATATACGCTGGACCCCGCCCAAGTCCCAGCACGCCGGAGAGGTGGAAGGCTATGAGGTAAGGCTGCACAGGAGCGCGTGCTGTATGCGGGGTTTAGACACCATGTCCTTGAGAAGATGGTGTGTGTGTGTGTGTGTGTGTGTGTGTGTGTGTGTGTGTGTGTGTGTACGTGTGTGTGTGTGTGTGTGTTGTGTGTGTTGTGTGTGTGTGGTGTGTGTGTGTGTGTGTGTGTGTGTGTGTGTGTGTGTGTGGCGTTTAATTCTATTGAAGTATTGTATATTCATTTCTTCGGAATTGTGTCATCTCTCAAATAATAAATTGACAGTGTCGTATTTTCTTTTTCTTTTTATTAAGTATATTGATCTTTGATTTGCTTTTCTGAGTTTGTGTTATTAATTTTGTTTTAAAATGTCAGTACAACCTACGATTAATGTGACAATAAATGGTTTCAGTCAGTGTGTGGCGCATGCGTGTATGTTATGTATGTGTGTGTGTGTGTATGTTGGGGTTGATACTTCTTTGTGTAGGGCGTGGTTGCACTGTGTGATGTGGTGTTTGTGATGTGGGTGACATGTGTGTATGTTGGGGTTGATACTTCTTTGTGTGGGGCGTGGTTGCACTGTGTGATGTGGTGTTTGTGATGTGGGTGACATGTGTGTGTGTATGTTGGGGTTGATACTTCTTTGTGTAGGGCGTGGTTGCACTGTGTGATGTGGTGTTTGTCATGTGGGTGACATGTGTGTGTGTATGTTGGGGTTGATACTTCTTTGTGTAGGGCGTGGTTACACTGTGTGATGTGGTGTTTGTGATGTGGGTGACGTGTGTGTGTATGTTGGGGTTGATACTTCTTTGTGTAGGGCGTGGTTACACTGTGTGATGTGGTGTTTGTCATGTGGGTGACGTGTGTGTGTGTGTGTGTTGTGTGTGTGTGTGTGTGTGTGTGTGTTGGGGTTGATTACTTCTTTTTGTAGGGCGTGGTTACACTGTGTGATGTGGTGTTTGTGATGTGGGTGACGTGTGTATGTTGGGGTTGATACTTCTTTGTGTAGGGCGTGGTTACACTGTGTGATGTGGTGTTTGTCATGTGGGTGACGTGTGTGTGTATGTTGGGGTTGATACTTCTTTGTGTAGGGCGTGGTTACACTGTGTGATGTGGTGGTTGTGATGTGGGTGACGTGTGTGTTTCGCCATGCCCTATCTTCTGCAGACTGCTGCTATGGTATCAGAAGGGAGGCAGAACACACACACACACACACACACACACCACACAAACGCACACACACACACACACACACACACACACACACACACACACACACCCCGCCCTTTCCGCTACTCGGTCACAGATTTTGCATCCTGAAGGTCGGACGTTTCGTGATCTTGGCCATAGGCAACAACCCCTCCCCCTCTCCCTACCCCCACCCCCACCGCTTCCCCTTCCGCAGAGTCTGCTGTGCCATCCAATCCGTCTCCGAGTGTCTTGCAGCCGACTGGAACGCGAAAAGCGCAGAATTGGGTGCATGGAAATCAAAGAAGAGGAAACACAAAGGAATACGATGGAAGGGCGGACAACTCCGAAGGGGGAGGGGGGAGCTTGGGAGCTGTACTTCATTTCAGATCCCCTCACAAGGGAGTCATAGTTTATGATGACACGAAGTCACGCTGTGCCGTTGGGGGAGGGGGGGGGGGGGGGGGGGGGAATTGCCGACTGCAGGCAGGGGAAAGAACTGACTCATGCTAGGTAGAGAAAACTGCTCTCCCCTGAAAGTTGGACGGCCTGCTAAAGGAGAATGAGAATCCGCGTCTTTTCATGCACCAGGACGTGTGTGTGTGCGTGTGTGTGTGTGCGTGTGCGTGCGTGTGTGTGTATGTGAGAGAGATGTGTGATAACTGAATTCTCGAAGATGGAATTCTGACCATTGTGTGTGGCTGCGTTGTGTGTGTGTGTGTGTCTGTGTGTGTGTGTGTGTGTGTGTGTGTGTGTGTGTGATATAACTGAATTCTCGATTATGGAATTCTGACCGTTGTGTGTGTGTGTGCAACAGATTTACTGCATCGACGACGACCGGTCGCACAACTGCAGCGTGTCGACGGACGACACCACCAGCAGCGTCCGCATCCAGAACGTGGACCCTGACCTGACCTACCGCATCCGCCTGGCCGCTAGGACCCCCACCGGGGTGGGCGTGTGGAGCAAGACATTTGTCGTGGGTGAGTGGGGGCACTGTTGGGGATTTCTGTCCTGTAGCAAGACCTTTGTCGTGGGTGAGTGGGGGCACTGTTGGGGATTTCAGTCCTGTAGCAAGACCTTTGTCGTGGGTGAGTGGGGGCACTGTTGGGGGCTTTCTGTCCTGTAGCAAGACCTTTGTCGTGGGTGAGTGGGGGCACTGTTGGGGGATTTCTGTCCTGTAGCAAGACCTTTGTCGTGGATGAGTGGGGGCACTGTTGGGGGGATTTCTGTCCTGTAGCAAGACCTTTGTCGTGGGTGAGTGGGGGCACTGTTGGGGGATTTCTGTCCTGTAGCAAGACCTTTGTCGTGGTGAGTGGGGGCACTGTTGGGGATTTCTGGCCCAAAGCAAGATCTTTGTCGTGGGAGTGGGGCACTGTTGGGGCTTTCTGTCCTGTAGCAAGACCTTTGTCGTGGGTGAGTGGGGGCACTGTTGGGGGATTTCTGTCCTGTAGCAAGACCTTTGTCGTGGGTGAGTGGGGCACTGTTGGGGGGATTTCTGTCCTGTAGCAAGACCTTTGTCGTGGGTGAGTGGGGCACTGTTGGGGGATTTCTGTCCTGTAGCAAGACCTTTGTCGTGGGTGAGTGGGGGCACTGTTGGGGATTTCTGGCCCCTAGCAAGATCTTTGTCGTGGGTGAGTGGGGGCACTGTTGGGGATTTCTGTCCTGTAGCAAGACCTTTGTCGTGGGTGAGTGGGGGCACTGTTGGGGGGATTTCTGTCCTGTAGCAAGACCTTTGTCGTGGGTGAGTGGGGGCACTGTTGGGGGATTTCTGTCCTGTAGCAAGACATTTGTCGTGGGTGAGTGGGGCACTGTTGGGGGGATTTCTGTCCTGTAGCAAGACCTTTGTCGTGGGTGAGTGGGGCACTGTTGGGGATTTCTGGCCCCTAGCAAGATCTTTGTCGTGGGTGAGTGGGGGCACTGTTGGGGATTTCTGTCCTGTAGCAAGACCTTTGTCGTGGGTGAGTGGGGGCACTGTTGGGGGATTTCTGTCCTGTAGCAAGACCTTTGTCGTGGTGAGTGGGGGCACTGTTGGGGGGATTTCTGTCCTGTAGCAAGATAAGATAATGTTGCTTAGAGCCCCTGTCCTGTAGCAAGACATTTGTCGTGGGTGAGTGGGGGCACTGTTGGGGGGATTTCTGTCCTGTAGCAAGACCTTTGTCGTGGGTGAGTGGGGCACTGTTGGGGGGATTTCTGTCCTGTAGCAAGACATTTGTCGTGGGTGAGTGGGGCACTGTTGGGGGGATTTCTGTCCTGTAGCAAGACCTTTGTCGTGGGTGAGTGGGGGCACTGTTGGGGGGATTTCTGTCCTGTAGCAAGACCTTTGCCGTGGGTGAGTGGGGGCACTGTAGGGGGATTTCCGTCCTGTAGCAAGACCTTTGTCGTGGGTGAGTGGGGGCACTGTTGGGGGGATTTCTGTCCTGTAGCAAGACCTTTGTCGTGGGTGAGTGGGGGCACTGTTGGGGATTTCTGTCCTGTAGCAAGACCTTTGTCGTGGGTGAGTGGGGGCACTGTTGGGGCTTTCTGTCCTGTAGCAAGACCTTTGTCGTGGGTGAGTGGGGGCACTGTTGGGGCTTTCTGTCCTGTAGCAAGACCTTTGTCGTGGTGAGTGGGGGCACTGTTGGGGCTTTCTGGCCTGTAGCAAGATGTAATGTGTGGTCCGTGATTATGCCATCATGTCCGTCCTTCTGCTTTGTCTGTCTGTCTCTCTGTCTGTGCCTGTGTCTGTCTCTCTCCCTCTTTCTCACTCACTTTTTTGCTTGCTCACTCTCTCTCCTCTCTCTCTCTCTCTCTCTCTCTCTTCCTTTCTCTGTCTCTCTCTCTCTCTCTCTCTCTCTCTCTCTCTCTCTCTCTTTCCGTCCTCGCTGTCCTTGTCTCCCTCTGTCTCTCTGTGTGCGTGTGTGCGTGTGTGTGTGTGTGTGTGTGTGTGTGTGTGTGTGTGTGTTGTGGTGTGTGTGTGTGCCCGCGCGCGCGCGCGCATTTAGTGTCGTTTATCATGTTTGTGGTTTTCCTGCGTGCATGCTGTAAAAAGAAAAAGCCTCCTGTATCTTAACCATGTTTACCTTCAGTGGAACATTGGCATTCGTCTTCTCTTCGTATTCCTCCTGGTGTTTGGACAGACATTCGCCTCCTCTTTCTCGTGAGGCTGTCAATAATGCAATGCATATTCTGATTTTTTTTGGGGGGTGCATTCCTACCTTTTTACTGTACTGCTTGACGGATTGGCTGCTGCAGGTGATAGCTGCTCTTCTCTTGCTGTGTTTGGTGGTGAGTAGTGCCATACCCCTCTCTCGAGTAGTACCGCCACCAACCCCCCTTTTTCTCTCTCGTCTATGTGTGTGTGTGTATGTGTGCGCGCGCGCGTTCGTGCGTGCGTGCGTGCATACTTTGGCGTAGGTCGGTTAAAGTTAACAAAGAGACTGTGTGTTCGTATGGTTCTGTTGCTTTGAGACGGGCAAAGCTTAACATGGAGAGAGAGAGAGAGAGGAGAGAGGGAGAGGAGAGAGAGAGAGAGACGGGATGGAGGGGGAGGGCGCACTCCAGCATTGACCATTGTGGCGTACAAATTCACTAATGGAAGGGGGGAGGGGGGGGGGGGGGGGGGGGGGGGGGGGGGGGGGGGGGCAAGTAGAAAATTCTCGTCGGCTATAGAAAGCGATTTGTTCTGCTGCTGCGCGACTTTATATGGCAATTTCTCTCAAACCCTTCCCCGTTTACCCCGCGAACCCGCTTTTCCCAATCTTTCTAGTTGCCTCACATGTTAGTCCCGCGTTTTCCCCTTTTCTTTTCTGCCTTTTTTTTTGTGAAGGGGGGAGGGGAGGAAGATTTGGTGTTTTCATGCGGTCCCGCGGGGTAGGTTGTGCACGTTTTGCTCCACAGCACATGGTATGGCGAGTAATTTCATTAGTCGGAACTTTTTTGAACTGTTGGACAAAGTTTGAGAGAAACGGTTTTTCGGGGGTGGGGGGGGGGAGAGAACTTGACTGCCCCCCTCCCCTCCCCTCCCTCCTCCGCGCCTCTCCTCCTCCCCTCTGCGCCTCCTCAATTCCTGTGCATCTCTATCCTGTCTGCCTGTCTTTTGTTCGTCCTCCTCCCCGTTCTCTCTCCCCCCCCCCCCCCTTCCTTTCTTGTCCCCCACACCCCCTTTTTGGACTTTACTCACCCACCCTTGTCGTCCTCTTGACCTTTTTATTTTCACTGTAACTTTCCTCTTATTTCATGCCCCCCCCCCCCCCCCCCCCCCCCCCCCCCCCTTCTGTCTCTGTGCCGCTAACAATCTATCCATCCTCATTCTTCATCCCCCCCCCCCCTTTCATTCCTGTGTCCACTCTCATTCTCCCCCCCCTCCCCCAGTAAATCCCACCCCCACATTTCAACACCACCTCCCCCCCCCATACACTGACTACCTCCAACCCACCCACCCCTATCCATCCCCCTCCCTGCACCCACGGACCCCCCCCCCCCCCCCCCTTCTTCCAGCTCCACAGCACAGGAGGAGGAGACTTGTACGTACCTTCCATCTGAAGGTTACTGCCGTCAGAATCTGTTGTGCACGGAGAGAGACTTGTACGTACCTTCCATCTGAAGGTTACTGCCGTCAGAATCTGTTGTGCACGGAGAGAGACTTGTACGTACCTTCCATCTGAAGGTTTACTGCCGTCAGAATCTGTTGCCCACGGAGGGAGACTTGTACGTACCTTCCATCTGAAGGTTACTGCCGTCAGAATCTGTTGTGCACGGAGGAAGACTTGTACGTCCCTTTCCCAAATCTGAAGGTTACTGCCGTCAGAATCTGTTGTGCACGGAGGGAGACTTGTACGTACCTTCCATCTGAAGGTTACTGCCGTCAGGATCTGTTGCCCACGGAGGAGACTTGTACGTACCTTCCATCTGAAGGTTTACTGCCGTCAGAATCTGTTGCCCACGGAGGGAGACTTGTACGTACCTTCCATCTGAAGGATACTGCCGTCAGAATCTGTTGCCCACGGAGGAGACTTGTACGTACCTTCCATCTGAAGGTTACTGCCGTCAGAATCTGTTGTGCACGGAGGGAGACTTGTACGTACCTTCCATCTGAAGGTTAATGCCGTCAAAATCTGTTGTGCACGGAGAGAGACTTGTACGTACCTTCCTTTCTGAAGGTTACTGCCGTCAGAATCTGTTGCCCACGGAGGGAGACTTGTACGTACCTTCCATCTGAAGGTTACTGCCGTCAGAATCTGTTGTGCACGGAGGAAGACTTGTACGTACCTTCCATCTGAAGGTTACTGCCGTCAGAATCTGTTGTGTGCACGGAGGGAGACTTGTACGTACCTTCCATCTGAAGGTTACTGCGTCAGGATCTGTTGCCCACGGAGGGAGACTTGTACGTACCTTCCATCTGAAGGTTACTGCCGTCAGAATCTGTTGCCCACGGAGGGAGACTTGTACGTACCTTCCATCTGAAGGATACTGCCGTCAGAATCTGTTGCCCACGGAGGGAGACTTGTACGTACCTTCCATCTGAAGGTTACTGCCGTCAGAATCTGTTGTGCACGGAGGGAGACTTGTACGTACCTTCCATCTGAAGGTTACTGCCGTCAGAATCTGTTGTGCACGGAGGGTGACTTGTACGTACCTTCCATCTGAAGGTTACTGCCGTCAGAATCTGTTGCCCAGGGAGGGAGACTTGTACGTACCTTCCATCTGAAGGTTACTGCCGTCAGAATCTGTTGCCCACGGAGGGAGACTTGTACGTACCTTCCATCTGAAGGTTACTGCCGTCAGAATCTGTTGCCCACGGAGGGAGACTTGTACGTACCTTCCATCTGAAGGTTACTGCCGTCAGGATCTGTTGTGCACGGAGGGAGACTTGTACGTACCTTCCATCTGAAGGTTACTGCCGTCAGAATCTGTTGCCCACGGAGGGAGACTTGTAACGCACCTTCCATCTGAAGGTTACTGCGTCAGAATCTGTTGTCCACGGAGGGAGACTGTACGCACCTTCCATCTGAAGGTTACTGCCGTCAGAATCTGTTGTCCACAGACGTGGGATCAACCCCGGCTGTTTCAGAGCGATGTTCAGTCCTCCTCGGGGAGTGGAGAGGGGGGGGGCGGTGGGGGGGGGGGGGGGGGGGGTAGTAGGGGGAGGGGGGGCACGAGCAAGGGGGACACCAATCACTTGCTCCATCCATCTCTTGTGTGCCGTCGACACTGGCTTTTTTAGCTCTCTGTTGTCTCAGTGTTGCTTCTCCCTTTCTCTCTCTCTCTCGATCCCTTTAAACTCCCAGTCGTCCCCGGTTTTGCTGCGACCAAAAACTTGATTTCCACCCCCCACCCCCTCCACCCCCTTCTGCCCTTCCTCTTCTCTTTCTGCTTGTAACCCCCTCCCTCTATCATTCCGTGCCTCTCTCTCTCTCTCTCTCTCTTCTCTCTCTCTCTCTCTCTCATGCCTTTACCCATCCCCGCCCAAGTTTGCCCCCTCGGGGGACCCATTGGGTGTCATTTTCCATTATTATTGCCCTTCAGCCACAGATTTTTTTTTAATTAACGTAACGATTCTAGTTTCATTTTCTTCCTTAAAAAGAAAAGAATAGAAACAACGCTGTTTAGATTGCGTAGAAGGAGGGTGGGAGAGGGAAATGGAGTGGGGATGGAGGATTTGAGGGGTAGGAGGAAGATTATCAATGTAAGGGCGTGTGTGGTGTGTGTGTGTGTGTGTGTGTGTGTGTGTGTGGTGTGACTTACATTTATTTTCACCTGTCCTCCTTTTTCTGTCCTGCCTTCCATACCTGGAACACTACGCTATCAAAGGATTTGAAAGAGAGATGGGATGGGGGAGGGATACACCATACTGGAACACTACGCTAATCAAAGGATTTGAAAGAGAGATGGGATGGGGGAGGGATACACCATACCTGGAACACTACGCTAATCAAAGGATTTGAAAGAGAAATGGGATGGGGGAGGGATACACCATACCTGGAACACTACGCTAATCAAAGGATTTGAAAGAGAGATGGGATGGGGGAGGGATACACCATCCCTGGAACGCTAATCAAAGGATTTGAAAGAGAGATGGGATGGGGGAGGGATACACAAGAGAGGGAGGGGGGAAGAAGAGGGTGTTTTCCGTTTTTTATTTTATTTTATTTATTTTATTTTTTTTACTTTCTTTCTTTCTTTTTTTTTTAAACTAGAATGGAAATGCATCGTACGCGAAAGACCATGAACAAATGCCAAATAGGAAAACCACGAAGCTTAGGGATCTTTACGCACACACACACGCGCGCACGCACATTTCTCTCTCTCTCTCTCTCTCTCTCTCTCTCTCTCTCTCTCTCTCTCTCTCTCTCTCGCACACACACACAGACAGATAGTGTGTGTTGGGGTGGGGTGGGGGGGGCGCGAGGGTAGCAGGGAGGACTGAGGAACATAAAGGGAGGAGGGTGGGAGCAAGTTGACTGATGGGACGGGTGGTGCGTTCTGACGGGGGGGGGGGGGGGGGGGGGGGGGGGGGGGGGGGGGGGGCTTGAAAAGTAGGCTGCACACCGACGCCTGCCGCTTCTCTCCCCTGTCCTTCGTATGTTGGGCCTACAGGCGGCCACACGCAAATCGCCGTGTATGTCGTGTCTCCTTCGCCGCCTTCTGCATAAATTTGTATGCAAGGAAAAGAGCAACAACAACAAGTCCATGTTTTCTTTTCACGATTAAAAAAAAACACACCCCCGAAAATGGAAGGAAAGGAAAACGAATGGAAAGCACAACGCGCAAAGTAATGGGGCACGTATCTGCCTGTTTCTCGCTGGTCATGTCATAAGTAGGGTAAGGGTGGTGAACGGAGGGGGGTGGGGAGAGACGCCGCATCAATGCTTCCTACATCTTCGTTTGCTGCATTGATTCGCGAATTTGTTAATGGGGGGGAGGGGGGGGGGGGGGGGGGGGTAGGGGATGGGTGGCCGTGACAATGGGGACTGCAAATTCGGGGATTGTTTGCAAAAAACTCACAGGATTACGTGTTGTAAGGGAGATGGGAAACGTTCGACTACGCTTAAATTGTGTCTGTTTATGGGGATCGGTCTACAGCTGGTATCTCTCTCTCTCTCTCTCTCTCTCTCTCTCTCTCTCTCTCTCTCTCTCTCTCTCACACACACACACACACACACACACACAAAAAAAACGCGCGCGCGCGTATACACACACATTTCTCTCTTATTCACACACACACGTACACACAACATACGCACGCACACACACACAAACACAACACACACACACAAACACACACACACACACACAAACACCACACACACACCAAAACACCCCACACACACACACACAAGCGTGCACGCACGCATACACACAGATCCAGAGAGGTGGGACGGTAGGGGAAGAGGACACATGATTTAAAAAATATAAAAAAAGGCGTGAGGGAGGGGGGGGGGGGGGGGTGTATGTTAAGAATCTCTCAATCCTCTTCCATCTCTGACGGGAGAGGCTCAGCAGATAGGGGGAGTGGAGGGGAGGGGAGGACTAACGGGAGAGGCTCAGCAGATGGGGGAGTGGAGGGGAGGGGAGGGACAACAAGGGAGAGGCTCAGCAGATAGGGGGAGTGGAGTGGAGGGGAGGGACAACAAAAACGAGGTCAGTCAGGCGCGTGCGCTGCTCGTGTGACTCATGGGCAGGGAGAGGAGAGAGAGAGGGGGGGGGGGGGGGGAGATGAGGGGAGGGCACGGCACTGACACTGTAGTGTCACGTCCTTTTTTCTCGCGGTGTGTGTGTGTGCGTGTGTGTGTGTGTGTGACTGCACGGTGTGTGTGTGTGTGTGTGTGTGTGTGTGTGTGTGTGTGTGTGTGTGTGTGTGGTGTGTGTGACTGCGCGGTGTGTGTGTGTGTGTGTGTGTGACCGCACGGTGTGTGTGTGTGTGTGTGTGTGTGTGTGTGTGTGTGACTGCACGGTGTGTGTGTGTGTGTGTGTGTGTGTGTGTGTGTGTGTGTGTGATGTGGGTGTGTGTGTGACTGCGCGGTGTGTGTGTTGTGTGTGTGTGTGTGTGTGTTTTGTGTGTGTGTGTGTGACTGCGCGGTGTGTGTGTGTGTGTGTGTGTGTGTGTGACTGCGGTGTGTGTGTGTGTGTGTGTGTGTGTGTGACTGCGCGGTGTGTGTGTTTGTGTGTGTGTGTGTGTGTGTGTGTGTGGTGTGTGTGTGTGTGTGTGTGTGTGTGTGACTGCGGTGTGGTGTGTGTGTGTGTGTGTGTGTGACTGCGCGGTGTGTGTGTTTGTGTGTGTCGCTGTTGTGATTTCTGCATCCTTTTTTCTTCTCCAAAATGGAGCGCCACCATTGAAAGACTGGTGCTTTGTCAAATTGCGGGAGAGAACGAGGGTTTCTCTAGTATTGTCCTTTTTTTTTAATGCCGCTTTGCTTCCACAACCCCCCCCCCCCCCCCCCCCCCCCCCCCCCCCTACCGCCACCACCCACGTCACCCCAGTCTGAAGCGCATACCTTGTCAGCTGGAAGAGTTGTCTGGAGATTGATACACTCTGGTATTACAGATTGATGATGGGGAGAGAAAGAGAATGTGCGTGCGCGCGTTTGTGTGTGTGTGTGTGTGTGTGTGTGCGTGCGTTCGAGGACGTGTGTATGATGTCTCAGAGAGAGAGAGAGCGAGAGCGTGTGTGATTGTATATGTGACTGTGTGTATAGATATTCTTTCCATTGTTGCTCAGTCGATGTACTCGACACGAAAGGTCCAGCGTGGTTGCAGACACCAGGGGTGGGTTGCCGTGTTCTCTCTACTGGAGAAGCCTTGTGTGTTTAAGACCCTTCAGTCCACATGTGGCTTCTGGCGGTCGGCCTGGCTATAAATAACACCACCATGTTGTTTTGTTTTGGTCTATTCTGTCCGCTTCTTCTTCTTCTTCCTCTCTCTGTCTCTGTCTTTCTTCCCCCTCTCTCTGTCCGCCCCCCCCCCCTCTCTCTCTCTGTCTCTCTCTGTCTCTCTCTTCTCTCTCTCTCTCTCTCTCTCTCTCTTGTCTCTAGCTCTCGCTCTCCCTGTCTCTCTGTGTTTACATTTCGAGGTAACGAAGTTAAACGGAACGATTGGCACTTTCGTGTGCCATTTTTTAGGTGGAGGTGGCAGATTACGTTGGTTGGGATGGGGTGGACGGTGGTAGTTACGTTGGTTGGGATGGGATGGGGTGGAGGTGGTAGATTACGTTGGTTGGGATGGGATGGGTGGAGGTGGCAGATTACGTTGGTTGGGATGGGATGGGGTGGATGGTGGTAGATTACGTTGGTTGGGATGGGGTGGAGGTGGTAGATTACGTTGGTTGGGATGGGATGGGTGGAGGTGGTAGATTACGTTGGTTGGGATGGGATGGGTGGAGGTGGTAGATTACGTTGGTTGGGATGGGATGGGTGGAGGTGGCAGATTACGTTGGTTGGGATGGGATGGGGTGGAGGTGGTAGATTACGTTGGTTGGGATGGGATGGGGTGAAGGTGGTAGATTACGTTGGTTGGGATGGGGTGGAGGTGGTAGATTACGTTGGTTGGGATGGGGTGGAGGTGGTAGATTACGTTGGTTGGGATGGGATGGGGTGGAGGTGGTAGATTACGTTGGTTGGGATGGGATGGAGGTGGTAGATTACGTTGGTTGGGATGGGGTGGAGGTGGCAGATTACGTTGGTTGGGATGGGGTGGAGGTGGCAGATTACGTTGGTTGGGATGGGGTGGGGTGGAGGTGGCAGATTACGTTGGTTGGGATGGGATGGGGTGGAGGTGGCAGATTACGTTGGTTGGGATGGGGTGGGGGGAGGGGAGGGAAGCGAGTATCTCCTTGATTCGGCCGTGGATTTATCGATTATGGTTTCTGTTTTTGTTTTTTTGGTGTTTGTGTGTGGAGATGGTGTTTGTTTTCGTGCTCATTTCTGATAGCAAGCGCGGATTTTTACGGTTTTTTTTTCCAGGGGGTGGGGGGGGGGGGGGGGGGAGGAAAGGGAAGGGGGGGGGGGGGAAAGGGAAGGGATGGGGGAGGGAGCTTGTAATGGTCACCGCAGCCGGCTCGGCTGTACGGAATTGACAGCATCGGAACGATATATTGAGGGTTTAAAACAAAAAATGGAAGAAAAACGGGAAGCACTGACCAGAGGATAGAAAGAGTGGATTGCAAGGCCAGAGAAAATTGAAAAAAAAAAAAAAAAAAAACATTAATTTTTTTTTCTCCACCATGCAGCGAGGGGGTGGGTGGGTGGCAGCGCGTGCGGAAGTAAGGCAGCTTCGAGGTAACGGAAGATGGGATTTCCTCGCGTGCATCATCCCTCCTCACCACCGGCTCCCTCCCTCCCCCTCCTTTCTCCCACTTTATGTTTCATTTGTTGCTGTTGCTTTTTCCTTTCTTCGCTTTTTTTTTTTGTTTTTTTTTTTTTGCTTTTTTCTTTTTTTTTTTTTTAATTTCTTCTTCCCCCATAAACCAAATCATGGGGCGGCCCCGAGGTCAGGTCCGGGGGGAAGGGGGAGAAAATTAAAGGGATTTTTTTGGGGGCGCTTGGGGTGCGAAAATATGAGGGCTGGGGATGGAAAACCGACTGTGGGGTCACGCGGGGGGAGCCGTGGCTCTGTTGGGGTTTTTCGGGGGGGGGGGGGTGGGGGGGGGGAAATGAGGAGGAGGGCGTTGGAGGAGGGGAGGGGAGGGTGGCGGGCGGGGCCAAGGGGGTGGGGTGGGATGGGGGGGAGTTGATAATTATGAGGGGAAATTTTGGGTTCTGCCCCTTTGCTGTATGTCCCGCTTTTCCATCGGCCGGGTGGGTTTCACGTGCTTTTCTTTTAAAGATGATGGCGCGGAACGAAGTTTTTCTGGGAGTGTTGTGTGGGGCGTGGTGTGGGGGTTGGGGCGTGTTTTTTTTTGAGAAACTTCGTCGTTTTTTTTGTTAGTTTTTCACATTCCAAAAAATTCCCGCAAACAGCCTCGTGATGAATTTGAACATTGACTTGAGAAACCAGAACCCTTTGGGTGAGAGCTTGAGGTCGCCCGCGTGGTCAGAAAATACACAGCCCCCCCGCTACCAAAAAATGTCACATCATAATAAAAATGATTTTTAATGTAAGGGAAAAATGAAATATTTGATGCAGAGAGAAGGGTTATTCCAACTTTTTCCCACAAAAATTTAATAAAAATTGATAATTATAATGATGATAATGAGGGAAAGGACAAAGTGATAAACGTAGAGGGGGATGTTATTCCTTTTTCTGGCCCCCCCTTATGCATTGATTTTTTGCGCTCCCCGTGTTTCCCGTTTGAAGAATCTTTAAGGGGAAACCTGGCTTACTTGAATTAAGGTGCGTATGGATGGGCCCATAATGTCAAAATGGATGTGTTGTGCGGCCTGTTGTATCTCTGAGTGACGATTGCGATGCTATAACATATGACGTAAAAACAGCCATCGGATGTGTTGTCCCCGGCCCTTTTGTACCTCTGGGGGGGACAGAGGGTTATAATAATGGACGAAATATCAGCACACCGTGATGTTTTTGTGGGGACCTGTTGAAACCTTAAATGCAAAAGGGGTAAAACTTAGGGAATTTAAACACCCGAAAAGTGCATGACGTTTGTGTGTGGGCCTGGTGTGCCCTCCCCCCCTTAATTTCCAGGGGCAAAAAGGGAAAAACCCACGTGCAAGTTGGTGAAAAAACCATGGACCCCGCCCCGCCTTCAGGTTGCGAGGGCGGGCCGGGGACCAAGAAAGTGGTGCTGGCAAAAATGATCGTCATTTGGGTGTGTATAAATTGGGGCCCAAAAATATTCTTTCATTTCAAGCTCCCTTTTGGGGGAAAAAAAAATAGAAAAAAAAGTACACAAAAAAGCAAACGCTTTTCCCCTCTCTCTTCTTTTCCTCTTTTCTCCCTCTTCTCCCCTCTCTTTCTTCTCTTTCTCTCTCTTTCCTTTTCCCTCACACACACACCCCACACCACCGCACGCAGGGCACGCAGCACGCACACCAACACACACACAACCCACACACAAAACCCCAACACAACGAGCGCACGCACCCCTCTCTCGTGTCCTCAACACAAAAGCGCGCACATTTTCGCCCCGGGTCAGTCATCTACACACACACACACACACACCCCCAACAAAAAAAAACCCCCCCAAAACCCAAAACAGTCTTTTCCCAAATTGATGACGACGAGAGGGAAAGGGTTGAAAGGACAAGAGGCAAAATTATTTCGCGTCCCCGACCAGATGGGTTTTTGAAAAGGGGAAAGCAAAGGAAAAAAAGAAAGGAGGAAAAGTTGAAAAAGAGGGGGGTGGGTGGGGGGGGTTTGAAAATTGCATTTGGGGGGAAAAAGGAGGGAAAAAAGCTCAGATTAGCTGAAAGAAAAAAAGAAAAAGAAAAGAAAAAGAAGGTTTTTTGGGAGGACGAAACTTATTTTTTTTTCTTTTCTCTTTGTTTTTTTTTCGTTCTTTTTTCTTGGGGGGGGGTGACAAAAAGGACGTTTAATGGGAGGAGACAGCCCCGACTTTTAAAATCGCCCCCGCGACCCTTCGCCGCGCCCCCCAATAAATTTTTCCTCCTCCTCGCCAAAAAGGGGGGGACGCCAAACCGGGAACCGGTTTGTCAGGGGACAGGATTGACCCCCCGGGGGTTTTTTATTTTCGCCCCCCAGGGGGGGGTAAATTATTTCCCTGGAAATTTTTTTTAAAAATTTATGGGGGTTTATTTGTTTCCCCCTCCCATGTTTATGTTCTCTTTCTCTCTCTCTCTCTCTCTCTCTCCCCTCTCTCTCTCTTCTCTCTCTCTGTCACACACACCCCAACACCCCACACCACACAACACACACACCCCAACACACCCCACACACACACGTCTTTGCGGCAGAAAAAAACAACAAATAAAACCCAAAAAAAAAACAAACCAAAAAAAACCCATCGTAAACACTGAGTGCAATATAAAAAGATTTTTCGGGCCCGATTCATTTTGCATTTTGGGGGGGGGGGCCCCACAAAAATCACAAGCGGTCATGGGGCTTAAAGGGGACGGGGTTGTCGGGGGATGGGGGGTGGGGGGGGGGGGACCATAAATAAACAAGCGGCATGGGGCAGAAGGGGCCCGGGGTTTGGGGGGATGGGGGGGGGGAGGTTGAAAAGGGGGGGGGGGGGGGGGGGGTTGTTAAAAAGGGCCAGTTTAAACCTGGGTGTGAAAAAAGGTTCCCCTCAAAAACCCTGCCCCTCTCTCTCTCTCTCTTTTTTCTCTCTTTCTCTCTCTTCCCCCTCTCTTTTCTCCAAGTTCTCTGAACCCTTTTTTCTTGTTTTTTGGGGAACCCCCCCCCCCCCCCTCTTCCTGCGTGCGTGCGGTGTGTGTGTTTTTTAAAGTGGTGGTGAGGGTTTGTGGGGTGGAAAGGAATGCGTGGCGATAGCTTATATTAACCCCACTATGTTCGTTTTTTTTTCCCCTCTGAAAATTATGGGACAGTACGTTTTTCACGAAATAATTCTTTTTTCAAGAGAGGAGAAAAAAAAAAAAAACGAGGAGGGAACCCCCTTTTTTCCTTTTTCCCCTTCTTTGGGGACGAATGATCACCCCCTCTTCCCCTTTGAGTGGGGGGGGAAATTTGTTTTTCACACTTTGGGGGAAATTTCTCTTCAGCGTGCAGTGATGTGTTCCCCAAGTGGGGAATCTTTTCAGGGCAGTAGATTGTTCACACAGGGGGGAATGTCTTCAGCGTCCCCAGAGATGTGTTCACACAGTGGGGAATCTCTTCACGTGCAGTAGATGTGTTCACACAGGGGGGAATTTTCAGGGGTGCAGTAGTGTGTTCACACGTTCAGAATCTTTTAAAGCGTGCTTTTGATGTGTTCACACAGTGGGGACTCTTTTCAGGTGAATTTAGTGTGCCACACAGGGGGGAAATCTTTTCAGCGTGCAGTAGATGTGTTCACCAGGGGGGGAATTTCTTTAGCGGGCTTTAGATGTTTTCCCACACAGTGGGGAATCTCTCAGCTTTGAAATGATGTGTTCACACAGTGGGGAAATTTTCTTCAGATTTGAAGTGATGTGTTCGCACAGTGGGGAATCTTTTTCAGCGTGCTTTGATGGGTTCCCCCACAGGGGGGAATCTCTTAGCTTTGCAGTAGTTGTTTTTCCACCAGTGGGGAATCTCTTCAGCGTGCAGTAGATGTGTTAACACAGGGGGAAATTTCCCCTTCAGGTGCAGTAGATGTTTTTAACACAGTGGGGAATCTTTTACGGGGCAGTAGATGTGTTCACACAGGGGGGGAATTTTTTCAGCTTTTGCAGTAAAATGTTTTTCACACAGTGGGGAATCTCTTCAGCGTGCAGTAGATGTTTTCCAAAGGGGGGGAATCTCTTCAGGGGAGTAGATGTTTACACAGGGGGGAATCTCTTCAGCGTGCAGTGATGTGTTCACACGGTGGGGAATTTCTTCGCGTGCATTTAAAATGGGTTACACAGTGGGGAATTTTTTCAGGTGCAGTAGTGTGTTCACACAGGGGGGAATTTTCTTCAGCGGGCCGTGGATGGTTCAAAACAGTGGGGAATCTCTTCAGGGGGGCAGTTGAGTTTTTCCACAGTGGGGAAACGGGACTTGTGCCCGGACAATGTTCCCTTTTTTTTTTGGGATCCTGATTAACGTGGTTGGGGTTGTGTTTTTCCGGCTTTTTTCTTTATTTCATTCTTTTCTTCTTTTTGTTATTATTTTCTTACAGAATGATATTTTTTTTTCTAGACAGTTCAAGAGTGAAGCATGAAAGGTATGGTGGCAGACTTTGGCCGTCGATCATTAAATAAAGTTGAATTGGATGAATCGGGATGACTATTTGCATTCGTTCACCGCATAAGCGATGCGTTACGCCCCCCCCCCCCCCCCCCCCTCCTTCTCTCTCTCTCTCTCTCTCCTCTCTCTCTCTCTCTCTCTCTCTCTCCTCTCTCTCTCTCTCTCTCTCTGTCCTTGGTTATAGTGAACGTGTGTCCATGTGTGTATGTGTAGCTTGTGTTTAGTGTGTTTTTGTTTTGTGTTGCTCAGTAATATTTGTAATGTGTGTTTATGAACGCATTCATTGGTATAAGAGAGCTCCTTGTATGGGTTGACAGCCTTCGCAAACAAAACTACGTCGGTGTTAGTATACGTCGCCCTTATTTTCTTTTAAGGAACTGATGTGTTCTGTATTCGTTGTTCTGGTCTCTCTTGGTGGACCGGGATCTCTTACTGTTTTGGTGGAGAGAGAAAAACGCCGGGGGAGGGTCATTTTTGGGAGAGGTAACTTTAAAGCACGCACACCGCCTTGATTTGTGTCGGGAGGAGGACTTGAAATCTAGATCGAGTCATAAATGATGTCGGCTCGTGTCCGCCATGCTGCTTTCATTTCTCGCCACGGTGGAAACGGTGGGTCTGTGGCAGTTGCCGTCACTGCCGTTCGTGTCCAAATTGTCTGCTGCATTCATCTTTTTTTCTTTCTTTCTTTTTTCCTTTCTCTTCACTCCCTTCCCCTCGTTCTCGACTCGTGTTTGTCTTTGGCCCATGGCGGAGATGGCTTGTGGCAGTGGCTGTCACTGCTTTTTGTCACCAAGCTGTCGTGGCGGAGATGGCTTGTGGCAGTGGCTGTCACTGCTTTTTGTCACCAAGCTGTCGTGGCGGAGATGGCTTGTGGCAGTGGCTGTCACTGCTTTTTGTCACCAAGCTGTCGTGGCGGAGATGGCTTGTGGCAGTGGCTGTCACTGCTTTTTGTCACCAAGCTGTCGTGGCGGAGATGGCCTGTGGCAGTGGCTGTCACTGCTTTTTGTCACCAAGCTGTCGTGGCGGAGATGGCTTGTGGCAGTGGCTGTCACTGCTTTTTGTCACCAAGCTGTCGTGGCGGAGATGGCTTGTGGCAGTGGCTTCCACTGCTTTTTGTCACCAAGCTGTCGTGGCGGAGATGGCTTGTGGCAGTGGCTTCCACTGCTTTTTGTCACCAAGCTGTCGTGGCGGAGATGGCTTGTGGCAGTGGCTGTCACTGCTTTTTGTCACCAAGCTGTTCGTGGCGGAGATGGCTTGTGGCAGTGGCTGTCACTGCTTTTTGTCACCAAGCTGTCGTGGCGGAGATGGCTTGTGGCAGTGGCTGTCACTGCTTTTTGTCACCAAGCTGTCGTGGCGGAGATGGCTTGTGGCAGTGGCTGTCACTGCTTTTTGTCACCAAGCTGTCGTGGCGGAGATGGCTTGTGGCAGTGGCTGTCACTGCTTTTTGTCACCAAGCTGTCGTGGCGGAGATGGCTTGTGGCAGTGGCTGTCACTGCTTTCTGTCACCAAGCTGTCGTGGCGGAGATGGCTTGTGGCAGTGGCTGTCACTGCTTTTTGTCACCAAGTTGTCTGGGTTGTTCAGTGGTTCGTGCGGTGTTATGATTTGTTTTTGTTTGTTTTTCCTTCTTCTTTCTCTTCTTCTGTTGTTTCTTTTAACGATTTTTAGTGATAATATCCTTTGACGGCGGCGGCCGCAGCCTTTTCTTTGTGTATTTGTGTCCGTCGTTAAGGAGATGGCGTTCACAGAGGAGAGAGAGAGAGAGAGAGAGAGAGAGAGAGAGAGAGAGAGAAGAGAGAGAGAGAGAAAAACACGCATGAGTTATTTTGTTTGTCTGTCAGTCGGTAAACCAGAAGGGCCTTAATAAAAATAAATGAACCTATTTTAACGAATCTTTGTAAAGAATGAAAGCAGCTAAAGGATGCAGCCATTGATTTTTTCCCCCACGTGTTTGTTATTAGGTTTTGTCCGTCCTGACACGCCCCAAACGCGAGAGGGTTTGAGAAACCTTTTTCCCAACACTGCACACACATGTAGCGTACACGCTGTGGATAGACCATCAGAACGTGCTATAGAAGATCCATTAGCAAAGTTTTCCCTTCGTACCCCCCTCCCCCCTCCCCTCTCCCCTCCCGGACCAGCGCTTCTTTCTTATCCAAGATCGAGGTCCGTTTAGTTGCAGAAAGTATGGACCTTGCCCAATGGGATCATGCAGCGTTGTTAGTTCATTAAATCGGCTTTACTGCTTAACGGGAAAAAAAGTTCCTCGAATGGGGGAGGGAGGGAGGGAGGGGGATACGACAGAAAAACAATTCCCGTAAGCTTGTTGCTGGAGACAAAGGACTTGGGATGTGAAAAAGAAGGGGGAAAAAAAGGGAAAGCGGAGGGTATGGTGCGGGGAACGTGGAGGGGACGGATGGGAGGGAGGATGGGAGGGAGGGGAGGGATGGGGGTGGGGCGTAACTAATTAGAATTGCAAAAGAGAAACGCAGAGCGGCTGACAAAGTAACAAAAGGCTACCCTGGATTTGAGAGCCGGAGAGAGAGAGAGAGAGATTGTGGGGGGGGGGGGGGGGGGGATGCCGGCGATGAGACCCTGGAAAAAGGTTGTTACCAAAGTCCATTCATTACCGAGCGAAAGAAGCTCAAGACAGAGGACTCCTCCCCCTCCCCCCCCCCCCCCCCCCCCCCCCCCTCCTAGCTCCTCAATCCCCCCTCCCCATCCCTTCACACTGACTTCTTTTGTGCTTAGGACAAAGCCGTTAATGACTTGGAGAAGAGGCGGAAAAATGGAGAGGAGGATAAAGGCTGGGATGGGAGGCGCATCTCTTTATCAACTTTTGCAACAACAAAAACAGAAAGGTGGTAGGGGTGAGTGAGGTGAGGGAGGGAGGGGTCAGTGGTCGGTCGTGGTGGATGCCGAGGTGGATAAATCCTTTCGGGTAGACCATTTTCGATAGACGCCACCACCACCACCACCCCTCCCCCCCCACCCCCCCCCCCCCCTTTTTTTTTGTTTTTGTTTTGTTTTTGAAGACCCATTGGGAGGATGAACGGACATTTTATTCCCCTTGAGTCTATGGAAACTCGGACATGCTGCTAATAATAAGAGACTGGAGGACAATTAGGATGCCAGGCCGTGATATATCGTGTGCTTGTTCTCTCTTTTGCCCCCCCCCCCCCCCCCCCCCCCCCCCCCCCCCCCCCCCCCCCCCCCCCCCCCCCCAGCGAAAAAAATGTTTTAATGAACTCTCTCTCTTGCCCTCCCCCTCCCTTTCTTCTCTCTCATTGTCTTAAAAGCTTTATATCCTTACATTGACGATCCTACTCAAGGCGAGAGTTGAGTGGAAAAAGAAAAAGCATGTTAGTCGGTCATCATCCTTTTAAAAAAAAAAATAGTGTCGTGTAACTTTGTCGTGTCTTCTGAAACTCTCTCTCTCTCTCTCTCTCTCTCTCTCTCTCTCGCTCAAAGCTTTACGCTTGCATTGAAGATCCTATTTGAGGCGAGATCTATGTCAAAAATAAAAAACAAAAAAGAAAAACGCACACACATTGTGCATGACTGTCCTCCTTTATGGACATTTGTGTCATGTAAATAATTTTGTCGTGTCTTCTGAACCCCCCCCCCCCTCTCTCTCTCTCTCTCTCTCTTTTATTTTTGTTATAGTATGTGACTGAGTGACAGCGCCTACCCACCCCCCTCCCTCTAAACTAAACCGGTGGCTGAACCGACTAGAAGCCCTCTTCATTGCTCCCTCCCGCCTCACCAGAAATCGACTGTCAAACCCCTCCATCCCCACCAGAAATCGACTGTCAAAGCCATCCGGAGATGTGAATGAAGATAGTAAAGGATCATCCCCCTGGCCTCCACTCTCTTCCACACCTCATTCCAGATCCTCCCCAATCTTCATCGAGTTTCCTGTTTTAATGAACTTGAATGCCAGACCCATCGTCTCTTCCCACTCTCACTCCCATGCCCTCCATATTTCTCCCGTCAGTGTCTGACCCGTGATATCGTCAGCAGTCAGGAAGGGAGTGAACGTCTTCAACGACTTGGAATTGTTAATGTCGTCGGCTCATTGTTGTGGAGGCTCTTTATTGTGTTTTGTTTGGCTTTGTTTTTTCCTTCAAGTGCACTGGAGGAGGTGGAGATGGGGTCGAGTTTCGATTAAGATGGACTTGCTGTGGTAATCTGCGGACTTGGTTCTGTCTCTGCAAGGTCTTGTTTAGTAGAGGTTGTGTGTGTGTGTGTGTGTGTGTGTGTGTGTGTGTGTGTGTGTGTGTGTGTGTGTGTGTGTGTGTGTGAGAGAGAGAGAGAGAGAGAGAGAGAGGAGAGAGAGAGAGAGAGAGACACACTCCCCTTCTGTGAGATGCCTGAGGCTTGTTAAGTATCTCTTCTGTTACTTTCTCTGACTGTGCCTTTTTATTTATGTACTTTCTGTCGCTCTTTATTGTCGTCTGCTTTTGTTTTGTTTTGGGGTTTTTTTCCCCCTATGCTGACCATTTTTCTGTCCTTGGTCTGAAAATTCTTAAACACTTGTATAGCTGTTTTAAGACATGCGGGCTTTTTCTTTGTGGTTGGCTATAATGATTCGTGACTGAAAATGTATGTGTGTGTGTGTGGTGTGTGTGTTTGTGTGTGTGTGCTTGCGTGTCTGTGTGTGATGTGTGTGCGCGCGCGCGCGCGCGCGCGCGTGTGTGTGTGTGTGTGTGTGTGTGTGTGTGTGTGTGTGTGTGTGTGTGTGTGTGGTGTGACGGCAGGTCCGGAGCAGAGCAACATCATGAAGGAGCCGTGGTTCCTGGGCATGCTGATCAGCACCATTGGGGGCACAGTGTGGCTGGCCCTCTGCATCTTCAGCATCTGGCTCTGCAGGAAGCGCAAACACAAGAAGAAGATGGCGCAGAATGGAATGTACAGCGGTGAGTGCTTCATGATCCACACATTGGGTTCTGGTGTTAGTCTCTCTCGAATCATATTTTTCTCTCCCCTCGCTCTCTCTCTCTCTCTCTCTCTCTCTCTCTCTCTCTCTCTCTCTCTCTCTCTCTCTCTGTTGGTCTCTCGTCAATCATATTCTTGTTCCTCTCTCCCTCCCTCCCTCTCTCTCTCTGTGTGTGTGTGTGTGTGTGTGTGTGTGTGTGTGTGTGTGTGTGTGTGTGTGTGTGTCGCTCTCTGTCTGTCTATCTCTCTCCCTCTCTCTCTTCCGTTAAATTCTAACTCGTCTGAAAGTGTGTTTCTTTCTTATCTAGTCTTAAGCCGCTTATCATATTGTTTCTTCAACGTCTTTTTCGTTGATGATCTGGTATGGCCGGCCACTGTTATGTAGATGAAATAAGGAAGAAATCAATCCCATAGAGAGCATGAAAAGGAAAGAGGTATGCAAATTTTACTTAGAGTACGGTTAAACTAGTTCATCATCATTTTCAGTTGAATGTGACCTCATCTCCCCATGTGTAAAATTTTGTACACATCCACCCCACAAGTGGTTCCACCTGGTGGACAAAGAGGATATCAAGCCGTACACATCCACCCCACTAGTGGTTCCACCTGGTGGACAAAGAGGATATCAAGCCGTACACATTCACCCCACTAGTGGTTCCACCTGGTGGACAAAGAGGATATCAAGCCGTACACATTCACCCCACTAGTGGTTCCAACTCAAGAATACCAACTCGGCTTGCGAATGCATTCACCATTGCACTTCAGCCTTTCGCCCTCCCCTTTCCGTTTTTTTTTCTTTCTTTTTTTTTATTTTTTTTATTTTTTATTATTTTTTTTTTTTGGGGGGGGGGGGGGGGTATCAATTCTGATAACTTTATTTTTTATTTGCTATGTAGCTTGCTTACGACGCTTAGATTCTCTGTCTCGCTGACATTGTCTGCCTCTTTTGTCCAATAAACTAATCAACTGTGCAGGGGTGACTGAAGTCTGTTAGTTTACTGAGATAGCTTGGATGGTTGATTGATTGATGCCATGTGCTGACAGCGGTTAGCCTGGATGGTTGGTTGATTGATTGATGCCATGTGCTGACAGCCTGGATGGTTGGTTGATTGATTGATGCCATGTGCTGACAGCGGTTAGCCTGGATGGTTGGTTGATTGATTGATGCCATGTGCTGACAGCCTGGATGGTTGGTTGATTGATTGATGCCATGTGCTGACAGCGGTTGATTGATGCCATGTGCTGACAGCCTGGATGGTTGGTTGATTGATTGATGCCATGTGCTGACAGCGGTTAGCCTGGATGGATGGTTGATTGATTGATGCCATGTGCTGACAGCCTGGATGGTTGATTGATTGATGCCATGTGCTGACAGCAGTTAGCCTGGATGGATGGTTGATTGATTGATGCCATGTGCTGACAGCGGTTAGCCTGGATGGATGGTTGATTGATTGATGCCATGTGCTGACAGCGGTTAGCCTGGATGGATGGTTGATTGATTGATGCCATGTGCTGACAGCGGTTAGCCTGGATGGATGGTTGGTTGATTGATGCCATGTGCTGACAGCGGTTAGCCTGGATGGATGGTTGATTGATTGATGCCATGTGCTGACAGCCTGGATGGTTGATTGATTGATGCCATGTGCTGACAGCCTGGATGGATGGTTGGTTGATTGATGCCATGTGCTGACAGCGGTTAGCCTGGATGGTTGGTTGATTGATTGATGCCATGTGCTGACAGCCTGGATGGTTGATTGATTGATTGATGCCATGTGCTGACAGCGGTTAGCCTGGATGGTTGATTGATTGATTGATGCCATGTGCTGACAGCCTGGATGGTTGATTGATTGATGCCATGTGCTGACAGCGGTTAGCCTGGATGGTTGGTTGATTGATTGATGCCATGTGCTGACAGCCTGGATGGTTGATTGATTGATGCCATGTGCTGACAGCGGTTAGCCTGGATGGATGGTTGATTGATTGATTGATGTCATGTGCTGACAGCCTGGATGATTGATTGATTGATTGATGCCATGTGCTGACAGCCTGGATGGTTGGTTGATTGATTGATGCCATGTGCTGACAGCGGTTAGCCTGGATGGTTGGTTGATTGATGCCATGTGCTGACAGCCTGGATGGTTGATTGATTGATGCCATGTGCTGACAGCCTGGATGGATGGTTGGTTGATTGATGCCATGTGCTGACAGCGGTTAGCCTGGATGGTTGATTGATTGATTGATGCCATGTGCTGACAGCCTGGATGGTTGGTTGATTGATGCCATGTGCTGACAGCCTGGATGGTTGGTTGATTGATTGATGCCATGTGCTGACATCCTGGATGGTTGGTTGATTGATGCCGTGTGCTGACAGCCTGGATGGTTGGTTGATTGATTGATGCCATGTGCTGACAGCCTGGATGGTTGGTTGATTGATTGATGCCATGTGCTGATAGCCTGGATGGTTGATTGATTGATGCCATGTGCTGACAGCCTGGATGGTTGGTTGATTGATGCCATGTGCTGACAGCCTGGATGGTTGGTTGATTGATGCCATGTGCTGACAGCGGTTAGCCTGGATGGTTGATTGATTGATGCCATGTGCTGACAGCCTGGATGGTTGGTTGATTGATGCCATGTGCTGACAGCCTGGATGGTTGATTGATTGATGCCATGTGCTGACAGCCTGGATGGTTGATTGATTGATGCCATGTGCTGACAGCCTGGATGGATGGTTGATTGATTGATGCCATGTGCTGACAGCCTGGATGGTTGATTGATTGATGCCATGTGCTGACAGCCTGGATGGTTGATTGATTGATGCCATGTGCTGACAGCCTGGATGGATGGTTGATTGATTGATGCCATGTGCTGACAGCCTGGATGGTTTGATTGATTGATGCCATGTGCTGACAGCGGTTCCTGTGCACAAGTCAGAGGAGTCCGTTCCGGAGTTGTCCTGTCACGGGAAGATGCGCTGTATTCGCAGAAAGATCCCCATGGAAACCTTGGAGGTTAGTATGCAACGGACATACCAGTCACGTAGGGTAGAGGGTTGTGACGTTAGAGGGTTAAGGATAGTGTCCCGTAGTCTAAGAAGTGTAGGGGCGTAGCTTTATGTAAGGCGGAGCCTGTTCCTCTCCTTTAACTCTTGCCTGGCGTGATTCATTCAGGTGCCCGTGTTGTGCTGGATGCAGGGTTTTCCAGCAGTTAAAAGGCCATCATACAGACCGTCAGTTCCACAGGCACACGCTTTAAGCATTTGACTACGGGCTCGCACGCATCAGTCGATTTAAACATATCTGGTTTCGATCATCGCACAATACGACAACAACAAAAAACCGTTTGCACATAGAACAAAGCAAAAAAGGTGTCATGCTTACAGTGTGCGCATAGATTATGTGACACTGTATCATTTGAGTCTGCATTCTTTGCCTAGAGGCTAGACTGGAGCTGATGGGTATTAGATATAATACCCATCAGCTTTTGTGTGGGATTTCTTTTTCTCTTTAATTACATCAGCTTTTGTGTAGGATTTTTTTAAAACTGGTATGATAAATGGGCGCCAACAAACATTACTTATGATCATATTATTACCGGCAGATTGGGTTTTTCCAGCCTAAGTTATGTGATGCTGACTGATTAGTTTAACATTAAATTATGTAACCTAATATTTATATCTGAAAAGGTATAGAGCAGGTCACGTTTAATCTGGTTCATAGCAAGTATCCTCTTTTCACATAATTGTACAGTCATACCACTCAAGGCCACAGCAACTTTGTCGTCATCATACCACCAGTCAGTATACAACCATGACATGACATCCGCTTATGGTATGATCGCCATCCGACTAGTTTCATCAGCAACTGGCGTTTGTCATTTTGTTCTCATATGTATATCATGAACTAATTCACTCATTCATTCATTTACACACATTACACTCGTAAATCATTGCCCATGATATCTTTTGTGAATCACCTCTTATGAGCAAAGGCTGTTGGAGATAGGGCAGCAAGGCTGCATTTCAATTTTGGAATCAAATGGATACAACTACTCGCAACCAAGAACAAAAAACAAACTGTATAGACAAAGAAACGGACAACCATATCGTGGCTCACTATCATCAAAACGAGGAAAGCCCGCATTATACATATTTAAGGATTTTTCTGTGGAGTGACAATGAGTGAAACGAAATCATTTCAACGCGGTTGCGTTGTGTTTTAATTCGGCTTTTTGGCAGTATCCCCTTTGAAGCAGGCATTCGCGGTCACCCAAATTTCTCGGCTCCACGCCATTTCCTGAAGTCTCGGTGAAGCCACGCAGGTGAGAATATCTTTCAGCGTGACGACGAACGATTCAGAATTCAATTTAAACGGTCCGAGACGCGCCAAAATTCCATTCATGGAAGATGAGTGATGGCATGACGGTGACGGTTCTTGTCATGTGTTGAGGAAAGCTAGCAGAACAAGGCAGACAAGCCGAGCAGTGACTAAAGAAGTTTTAAAAAAACTCTCAGAGCCACTGTGCCCTGTCTGCACATGAGAGAGCTGACAGAAACCCGTGAAACGAACAGAAAGCAGACAAGATCGGGGAATGAAGAAGTTAAGAAATTACCATAGCTGCTACGTCCTGTCTGCACATGAGAGGGCTATCAGGAAATAATGAGACATGAGAGGGCTATCAGGAAATAATGAGACATGAGAGGGCTATCAGGAAATAATGAGACATGAGAGGGCTATCAGGAAATAATGAGACATGAGAGGGCTATCAGGAAATAATGAGACATGAGAGGGCTATCAGGAAATAATGAGACATGAGAGGGCTATCAGGAAATAATGAGACATGAGAGGGCTATCAGGAAATAATGAGACATGAGAGGGCTATCAGGAAATAATGAGACATGAGAGGGTTATCAGGAAATAATGAGACATGAGAGGGCTATCAGGAAATAATGAGACAACAAGGCAAACGAGCAGATCAGGGAATAAAGAAAAGAGCATAGCCACAAGCAGATCAGGGAATAAAGAAAAGAGCATAGCCACAAGCAGATCAGGGAATAAAGAAAGAGCATAGCCACAAGCAGATCAGGGAATAAAGAAAGAGCATAGCCACAAGCAGATCAGGGAATAAAGAAAAGAGCATAGCCACAAGCAGATCAGGGAATAAAGAAAAGAGCATAGCCACAAGCAGATCAGGGAATAAAGAAAAGAGCATAGCCACAAGCAGATCAGGGAATAAAGAAAAGAGCATAGCCACAAGCAGATCAGGGAATAAAGAAAAGAGCATAGCCACAAGCAGATCAGGGAATAAAGAAAAGAGCATAGCCACAAGCAGATCAGGGAATAAAGAAAAGAGCATAGCCACAAGCAGATCAGGGAATAAAGAAAAGAGCATAGCCACAAGCAGATCAGGGAATAAAGAAAAGAGCATAGCCACAAGCAGATCAGGGAATAAAGAAAAGAGCATAGCCACAAGCAGATCAGGGAATAAAGAAAAGAGCATAGCCACAAGCAGATCAGGGAATAAAGAAAAGAGCATAGCCACAAGCAGATCAGGGAATAAAGAAAAGAGCATAGCCACAAGCAGATCAGGGAATAAAGAAAAGGCATAGCCACAAGCAGATCAGGGAATAAAGAAAAGAGCATAGCCACAAGCAGATCAGGGAATAAAGAAAAGAGCATAGCCACAAGCAGATCAGGGAATAAAGAAAAGAGCATAGCCACAAGCAGATCAGGGAATAAAGAAAAGAGCATAGCCACTAACCCACTAAGCCCCATATGCAGCTTGGTATTTTGTCGTTCTTTAGTTGGGTTTGGTTTTCGTCTTTGTTTCCTACGAATTAACACACGCTTTGCTTTAATTAACACTGACCAACTGCCCTCTTCCCCCCCACTTCCCCCTCATCATGTGGACTGTGCCAACCCGCCTTCTCTGTCCTTCATTCCCCTTCTAGCCTTCAATTATGAAGATCTAACAACCCTTCTGGACGTAGGGGGACCCAAGGATCTGCAGGAGGGAGGAGGGGGCGGCAGCGGCGGGGGCGGCATGTACAGCGTGGCCAGCAGCGGGGGCACCCTGATGCCGCAGATGAAGACGTTCTATCAGAAGCCCTCCTCCACCCCGTGTCAGTGGCCCCCTACGCCACCACCACCCTCATCAACACCAGCGGGGCCAGCATGGGCGGAGCTTCCAGTCTGGCCAAGCCCTTGCAGGGCAGCGTGAGTGGAGTTTTGTTTCGTTTAATTTCTGTTTGGGGTGGGGTGGGGGTGGTGGAGTCCGTGAGAGAGCGATGGAATGTGTCTGGGGTGGGGGTGAGAGGGGATGTCTTAACCGAGTGCAAGTGCATAGCATTTTGAGCGTTTGTGCCTCTTATGTGTGTGGGTGCGCGCGCACGTGACTTATTTTTTTTGTGATTATTTACCTATACACAGAGTTTGACGAACTACTCAACCTGTTTTGTTTCTCTCTGTCTATATACACAGTGTCTGACTTACTAATCAGCGTGTTTTATTTGTCCGTTTACATAGACAGTGTATGACAAATCAGTCTACGTGTTTTGTTTCGCTCGGTCAGTAAAGACAGTGTGTGACCAGCCAATCCACGTTTTGGTCTCGTTCTTCCTGTACACACAGTGTGAGCAAACAGTCAACGTCTTGGTCCCTCTCAGCCTATACATGCAGTACGAGCAAAGCAATCCAAGTTTTGATTTTTTTGCTTATACACACAGTGCTAGCAAACCAATCCACGTTTTTGGTCTCTGTCTATACACACAGTGTCTGTCGAACCAATGAACACGTTTTGTTTCTGTCTATACACACAGTGTCTGACGAACCAATGATCATGTTTTGTTTCTCTCTGTCTATACACACAGTGTCTGACGAACCAATGATCATGTTTTGTTTCTCTGTCTATACACACGTTTTGTTTCTCTCTGTCTATACACACAGTGTCTGACGAACCAATGAACATGTTTTGTTTCTCTCTGTCTATACACACAGTGTCTGACGAACCAATGAACATGTTTTGTTTCTCTCTGTCTATACACACAGTGTCTGACGAACCCAATGAACATGTTTTGTTTCTCTCTGTCTATACTCAGTGTCTGACGAACCAATGAACACGTTTTGCTTCTCTGTCTATACACAGTGTCTGACGAACCAATGAACATGTTTTGTTTCTCTCTGTCCATACACACAGTGTCTGACGAACCAATGAACACGTTTTGTTTCTCTCTGTCTGTACACACAGTGTCTGACGAACCAATGGACACGTTTTGTTTCTCTCTGTCCATACACACAGTGTCTGACGAACCAATGAACACGTTTTGTTTCTCTCTGTCCATACACACAGTGTCTGACGAACCAATGAACACGTTTTGTTTCTGTCTGTCTATGCACACAGTGTCTGGAAGCCACCTTCCGCCCCATCAACCAGGCCTATGTGCACAGCAGCGCCAGCGGCTCGGGGGACAGCTGTCCGAAGCCCGGCGACATGAGGTCCAGCGACTCCAACACCGACAACAGCCGCCCCAACACAGGTCACTTCCCTCCCTTTGCTGGTAATGGGCTGTCCTGCGCTTCGTGCATGGCTTTCAAGTCCTTCGTTTGTTTTTGTTACCTTTTTTTTCTTTGGTAAAGGCTGGCATTAAATTAATGCTTGACCTGCGATCTGCGTGTGCTCAGACTTGTGGCATTAACGTCGTATTTTAACATTAACGATAGTGCTTTTCTGTACTGCTAACCCGAATCGGAACCTTAATCATTTTTTTTTCATCCATTATTAAAGCTGAACATCCAAACTGTAAAGGAAAACTAAAAATTAATCATGCCTAGTCCGAAAAAAAAAACCCAACTGACATGAGGTGAATAAAAACAGACGAATGTTAGCACCGTTACTAAATAGAGCAACCGAAAACCTAGGCATCTGTTCGCAGACACAGGCAATCTTAAGCACTTGTCACAAGTCTTTTAGAGTGCCTGTGTCTTTAAAGAAAGGTGTGAAGGAGGCAGAGATCTTAAGTTATATGGGTAGCCACCTGGGAACATCAGCTCTACTTTGGTACTGGATGCTTCTGTTAACACCATGTATTTCCCTTAAAAGAACGTACCGTCCCGTCCTGAAGGAAACCACAGTGTCAGAGCTTTAGCTCCGCTTCAGCAGACTCGGCAAATGGCAGCAATACATAAGAGTGTATGGATGCCTGGCTTACATTCATTCCCAAACAACATACACCACGGTGACAGTCCCAAACACCAGGTCAAAGTCCCAAACACAGCATACACCAAGGTGAAAGTCTCAAAGCACAGCATACACCAAGGTGACAGTCCCAAAGCACAGCATACACCAAGGTGAAAGTCCCCAACACAGCATA
This sequence comes from Conus ventricosus, assembly GCA_018398815.1. NCBI lineage: Eukaryota > Metazoa > Mollusca > Gastropoda > Neogastropoda > Conidae > Conus > Conus ventricosus. The sequence continues at coordinate 49,841,288 of CM031628.1, read as the reverse complement.
CACCAAGGTGAAAGTCCCCAACACAGCATACACCAAGGTGAAAGTCCCAAACACATCATACACCAAGGTGACAGTCCCAAACACATCATACACCAAGGTGACAGTCCCAAAGCACATCTTACACCAAGGTGACAGTCCCAAACACGGCATACATCAAGGTGACAGTCCCAAACACGGCATACATCAAGGTGACAGTCCCAAACACGGCATACACCAAGGTGACAGTCCCAAACACGGCATACACCAAGGTGACAGTCCCAAACACAGCCTACACCAAGGTGACAGTCCCAAACACGGCATACACCAAGGTGACAGTCCCAAACACGGCATACACCTAGGTGACAGTCCCAAAGCACGGCATACACCTAGGTGACAGTCCCAAGCACATCATACACCAAGGTGACAGTCCCAAACATATCATACACCAAGGTGAGCGTCCCAAACACATCATACACCAAGGTGACAGTCCCAAACACAGCATACACCAAGGTCAAAGTCCCAAACACATCATACACCAAGGTGACAGTCCCAAACACATCATACACCAAGGTGACAGTCCCAAACACATCATACACCAAGGTGACAGTCCCAAACACAGCATACACCAAGGTGACAGTCCCAAACACAGCATACACCAAGGTGACAGTCCCAAACACAGCATACACCAAGGTGACAGTCCCAAACACAGCATACACCAAGGTGACAGTCCCAAACACATCATACACCAAGGTGACAGTCCCAAACACATCATACACCAAGGTGACAGTCCCAAACACATCATACACCAAGGTGACAGTCCCAAACACAGCATACACCAAGGTGACAGTCCCAAACACAGCATACACCAAGGTGACAGTCCCAAACACAGCATACACTAAGGTCAAAGTCCCAAACACAGCGTACACCAAGGTCAAAGTCCCAAACACAGCATACACCAAGGTCAAAGTCCCAAACACATCATACACCAAGGTGACAGTCCCAAACACATCATACACCAAGGTGACAGTCCCAAACACAGCATACACCAAGGTGACAGTCCCAAACACATCATACACCAAGGTGAGTCCCAAAGCACAGCATACACCAAGGTGAGTCCCAAACACAGCATACACCAAGGTCAAGTCCGAAACACATCATACACCAAGGTCAAAGTCCCAAACACATCATACACCAAGGTGACAGTCCCAAAGCCTACGTCGGAGGGGACAGTGAACTGTCGGCGGTTCGCCTGCCTCGGGACAGGCGTAATACAAGGTGCACCTCACCCCTCTCCACCCCGCCGTTATTAAACCTTTCCTGAACGAGGTACCCATTTACTGGTGGGTGAGCTGTGTTTTCAAGCGGGAAAAAAAACCGACCCCATGAGTGTTTTGACAGTCAGGTCCGCAGGCCCAAGCTCTAACCGTTGGACAACGGGCATCTGTCGGCGTGTAGTAGCATAAACCAGAAAGCGCTCAGGTTCTCAACAGCATGTTCAGCCGACATGTAGATGATCACCCGGCCATACTTCTTGCATGTCCCATTTTCCTAAAAACATTGGTTGGCCAGTATACTGAAAAACAGAATATGCTCTTTTTACTGTCCGCATTTTGGATTTACAAGATCAAACCTTCTTTTTTGATAAACCTGTGCATATGAAAGAGTTCTTTGTAGCTGTTGAAGAATCACGGACAATAAGGATCAATGTAATAACAGGATCTTCACAAGAGCTTGGAGTTTATCAGCCTACAGATGTTAGTTGGGTTTTCTTCTTTTTACTGTTTTGGTTGCTGTAATCTTCATTTGTTATTGAACACATCTTTAAGGATTAACGTTCACTTATGCTCTGAATTAATTACGTTGCTGAAATATTGCGCCATGTATCTCAGAACTCTATATCAAGTGTAATCTTTTGTCAGAACTTTTTATTATTATTATTATAAAATCTATATGAAAATTAATCTTCATATCATATTTATCAAAACTTCGTTTTATATTTTATATTTACACCACATATCTCGAAACTTTTAGTTAAGTTTAGTATTTTCATCATAACTCTCAAAACTTCATTGAATGGCCATGGAATATCAACATCATTTATCAAAGAAGAAAAACTCCATGGTTTTTATATGTACGTCGTATATCTCAAACATTTGTGATAATGATAATGCTGATTTTTATAGTGTTTGTGTTAAATTTGATATCCGCAAAACATTGAAATGCATATTTGGCATCATATACCTTAAAACTGTATGTTAGATGTGGAATGTGTGTTATATATTTCAGAATTTCATATTAAATATCATCATACATATAATTTTGAATTAAATTTAGTATCTGCATCCTTTGTCTCAAAACTTAAATATTTAAGATCTACATCGCATCTATCAAAATTGTAAATTAAATGTCGGCGTCAGATGTCTCAAAATTTCAAAGTAAATGGAACTCCTGCATTGTATATCTCAAGACTTTGAATGACGTCTATTGCCAATCATATATCTGTAATGTTCATACTAGATTCTGTATCTGTATCGTATATCTCAACACTTTACATTCATTTTCGTAACTGCTGTCAGTGCAATGTGCAGCTTTGCTCAGGTTGACAATTTCCCATCTTATCCAAATCGTTTGCGGGGATAATGAAGTAAGTCCACTTTAACAAATACGTTTGGCTGCCTTGATTATGCGTCATAAGCTTTTTTGGCTGAATTGAGCTGTTTACAATATTTGTCATTAACTAACATCGTATATCTTTTGTTGTGTGTGTGTTTGTGGCCAGTTCTGATTAATGCACGTTTGCAACCGGCATCTCTAGAACCGTTCGAGTTTGCTGCGTTAAAGCTGTTATTTTCATCGACCTTGAGCCCTTCACTCGGTCTGCCTTGCTTGCTTTGCGTGGAATGAGAAAGGAACCAACATCACTGAAATGACTGTTCTCCCAAATCCAGCTGGAACTGATAAAAGGGTAATACTAGGTAGTGATATAAAGTGTGAAATTTAAAGGTACCGTTCTTCTATATTAGATGACGAACGATAACGACGACCAAGAAGAAATAATAAAGAGGATGCGAAGACTGTACTTTGCCATCCGTTTGCCCTGTTTATACATGAAAATGTTAAAAAAAGAAAGGAAAAAAAAAGAGAAAAAATTGCCTCATGATGACCAACTACTGACTGCTCCTTTTGGCGTGCTGCTGGGGCCGCGACTGAACCAGCCTGGGTGGGGCTGTGTCAAACGGAACCGAAATGAGCAGTGTGAAGGAAATGCCAGTGAAGGGGCGTAGAAGATAGTTTTTAAAAAAAGATTTATGAGTCAACTGGTCTCTCCAATGCTCGCTAGGAAACATTTAGATGTACACTGCAGTACAACTTTGTTTGAGAAGTTGTCGTTGCAAAGGTGATGAGTAGGTTATAATTATAAAAAAAAATTCGAGTGTTGCAGCAGCAGGGAAAAGGTGAAAGCTTTTCAGATACGAACGGTACAACATGACGTCATGGGCCTCAGAGTATGGTAGCACTGCAGAGTCAAGAAGCGTCTTAACCTGTTGACTTTTGTCTCTGGTGTTGCAGGGTGTCTGCACGAAGGAACCGAAAGCCTGATCAGCCCTGGCAGTGACAGCGGCAGTCTGACCACGGACGAAAACGGGATGCCCGTGCGACGCCCTCTGTGGGGAAAGGCGGCAAGATCTGTCCCGGGGCGGGCAAGCAGCCCATGGTCAACTGGGCGGAGCTGCTTCCCCCGCCGCCGGAACACCCTCCTCCGGGAGGCGGGGACGTGGCTGCAGCCTCCGCAGCCGAGTTCCCGACCAACTCGCTCCAGCGCCACCACCTCCCGCACCTAGTGGACGGGCAGCGGTTCGAGGACAACGCTCGCCCATCTCGCCCGTGTCCAAAATATCGGCCTGCTCCTGCCCGGTCCCTCACGAGTCCATGATGCACGGGATGAGAGGAGTGCCCTGCTACTCCGACACGGAGTACGCCGGGGGAGGCCCGCCCCACGGGCCCCGCTACCCGGACCTGCGCCCCTACTCCCCCAAGCAGCTGAGCATGAGGACTCAATCCCCCATGGCCATGATGCCCGGGGGCGGGGGAGCTAGGCACGGGGCGGGGCCGCCTCCGCCGGGGCGCCGGGCTTGCATCCGTGCCATATGTGCGCGCCCCCCGCCTACATGGGACAAGGGGGATGGCCGAGGGCATGTGCCCCCACCACCACAACTATTACAGTGACATTGAGCAGTATCGGCCCGGCAGGGCGGGGGGCATGCCCCAGGGCCCCACCTCCCTCCACGGATACAGGATGCCTCCCCTGGAGGGCAACCTGGGGGCGGAGCACCACATGCACATGTACCCGGGCCGGTGCCCGGGATGGGAGAGGGCCTCACATGGACCGCGCCTGCCAGTCCTCGCTGCCCAGTCTGGCCAACGAGTGCATCCACTCTCCTGGATACAGAAGCAGCAGGTAAGATAGTGACCCTATATCGCCTGAGTACATTACATTTAGCATTTCCTTCATTGGCCTGTGTACTTTGTGTGAAGAAATCAACAAGTGGCTATGCGTATCCATGCTTTGCCGCAGGCCCCAGATCAGGATGACCCATGTCGTCCAAGATTGGAATTTCCCATACCTGATGAACTAACTTGTTGCATATATCATCACAAGGACCGTTTATTCAAAGGTTCAGTTGATCTTTTTTTTATTACACGTTTAGGTGAAAACTGACGTGGACTTGAAACTGGGTTTTCATATTGAATAATTGGCATCGTGCGTTCTGACCTGATCTGGCCATTGGTGGTGAGAGGTTTGGAGTAAAGAGAACTACACCAAGCATAAAAACAGCATGGACCATCTTCAGGCTTTTAACACTCGACTCGACCTTGGGCTGGGAGGTGTGCTTTGTCCATCAGTCTGTCGGTAAGATACGCAAACATTAGTGGACACGTTTTAATCAGACTCGGTAAAAAGACGGAAAGTGGCTGACGGACGAAGCCATTGACCTAGACAGGGGTGAAAGTGGCTGAGGGACGAAGCGATTGACCTAGACAGGGGTGAAAGTGGCTGAGGGACGAAGCCATTGACCTAGACAGGGGTGAAAGTGGCTGACGGACGAAGCCATTGACCTAGACAGGGGTGAAAGTGGCTGACGGACGAAGCCATTGACCTAGACAGGGGTGAAAGTGGCTGACGGACGAAGCCATTGACCTAGACAGGGGTGAAAGTGGCTGATGGACGAAGCCATTGACTTAGACAGGGGTGAAAGTGGCTGACGGACGAAGCCATTGACCTAGACAGGGGTGAAAGTGGCTGACGGACGAAGCCATGGACCTCGACAGGGGTGTGATCAAACGGCAGACCCAGGATCTCTTCAGCAATTTATTTACGAACTTTCCCCTGCCTGTCAGTTCTGTCAAGGAATTGTTACACACAGAGAACAGAGAAATACCGGTTCTAACTCACCCGTTCGAAACTAACGTTTCGAACGGCCGCCCTAGAACCGGTATTTCTCTGTTCTCTGACAAGTAAGACTTCAACAATGAATTAAAAATGATAATCCATCACACATTCTCTTTCAATAACCAAAAAATAACGATTATCTACAAACAAACATACTGTGTAGGGTTATCCGTTTTCAATACTAATTTACTAAACTTTTCAGATTGTAGTTTTGCTTCAATCCTTTGTTTTTCTTGTTTGTTTTTAATAACATTATTTTCGCGCAAACATTCATCAAATGCGTCTCTGTCTTTCATGTGGAATAAAACTACAGTCTTTAACTGTTCTCTAAAGTCTTTTAAAACTGAGTTATATTTTTGACATAAAATCCACACACTTATCCCAGCATGTCTTCCACTGAAAGCCAGTTTTGACAAAGTGTTTCTTTTTTTAACTATGTCTTTTTCTGCCGAACAGTCATCTATAATAAATAGTGTCTGCGTTCCTTCAAACGCTCTATAAAAGTATTCTAAACACTCACTCAATTTATTGCTAGGATCAACTAAATATATGTCATCATCTGCCCATATAAACCTTCTATCATGATATGCTTTGTTCATTTAAGTGTTGGGCAGAAAATTACAATATAATCAAAATTATAGCGATAAACTGTTTGTAATAGGTTTAGGACAAATATTGTTTTTCCACAGCCAGTTTGTCCACAAATCAATGAACAATGAGGTCTTTTGTCATAAAGTTTAACTGCTTCATAGTTTTTTATAACAGAATTTAATCTAATCCAGTTATGTTTTTATCATGCTCTCTGTCAAAACTTGTTCAGTATAATAAAATCTATAAGATCTAAATGTGTAAGATTAATCCAATTAGTTCTGTAAGATTGTTTCTATTTAGACTAATATTGATTTTGTTGCTTGTTGTTATGACCTTAATATCCTCGCCATTGTGAAGAATGACGACGTAACTTTAAGTTTTTCAACGTCTAAGTTTTGCCAGCTAATTAGAATTCCTTTTAGAAGGACGTCATAACGCCCACACCCCATCCTCCCCTTATCTTTTAAGACAGAAATTTCAAATATCATTGTGAACGCATCTCCTAATTTCATTTGCGGAATGAACTGTAATTTTGTAGAAGCATCTTTCAAACTGATTCTCTTCTGTGGAGGATGTACTGTTTATTCCCATACGGCTTTATTTCAATCTCTTTCCGACTATTGTCCTCTGGCATAAGACTTACATGTAAAGGGCCAGAGTTGAATGCTTTCTGAAACTTTTTGACGGCTAAAAAATGTAAATGGGCTTATGAATTCAAATTTTATGTCCCATTCTAAATATGGTTCCAAGTGCCATTTGAGGTCAGGTTTTCGAACTATTTTATATTCATACTGGCCAACATTATTTGCTTCTAGATTGCGCAGCTGTTCTAGTTTAGGAAACCTTTTGCTGTCGCCAACCTCTTTGCGTTTATAATCACCATCTTTAGTGTACTCAAAACCATACAAAGCGCCTATCTCACCATTCTGTTCAAAGTCCGCAACGTCTGCAAGGTCTTTTAATTCTAAAGTTATACACCTTACAGGCGCCAATGTAACCCCTGATTCTTCTGGCCCACGCGACATTATTTTTAGTACAACTTATTATTTTATTTCCAAAACAATGTGTAGGTTATCACATTTTATGACTTTTCCTGTTTTGTCTGTGATCTTTATATTAAATGATCTAACCCTCCCACAAGCTAATTTTTTAAACTGTAAATTAGGGAATTGTATAATTTCATAATCGCAATATGCAGCTTTTCCTGACGGAAGAGCTCTTAAAACAGTTGAGGGCCTTCCATCATGTAAGTTTTCATCAGTGCTCAGCTCATCCAAATGAACATAGAGTAATGAATGTAATGCAAGATCGAGCGGATTTTCTCCCTCATATGTAGTTTTGTTTGGTGTAACTCTAAATCTATGATTGTCAGCTGCAAAGCCTAACATTTTAGCTAGCTCTTTATCAAAATAGTAACCTACTTCTTCTTCAGGCTTGAATGATAACATTGTTTTTAGATTTGCATTGTTAAGTTTGAGAGTAATGTCAAAGTTACTCATTGCTTCTTTTAGATGAGCAAAACCCGTAATAACCATCAGGTATTGTTAACTGGCTAACTTTGGCCCCTGTTTTGTCAATTTTTTGAATCTTATTATTATTCTTTGATTCACTTATATTAAACCATACGACTTTGTAAAAAATTTCATGAAGTGCGACCATTTTTGGTTCCGCAATCGTTCTTTAAAAGCATGTTCTAAAAACGAAGGACGGTCTTGGGTTGTTATTGTTACAAACGTTTTTTAAAACAAATTAAAAAATGAGTGCGTTTAAATATACTGGTGCAAAATATTCTGTTGGACCGCACTACAATCTTAAAAATATAGCAACTGACACCCTTGACATTTCTGTGACTCAGTCTGACGTCTTTCAAGTAAAGGTGAGTACTCCATTAAACAGATATCTTAACCCCCCTATTAAAAAAGACTACATCGCAAAAGTGTGGTTTAGTCATCCGATGCAGTTTTATCAGAACCAGTTAAACTTTGCTGTGTTTTGTGCAACAACTGGGTGTGGAGTGTCGTATGCTGATCATCTAAATCATCCTGATCCTTTTGTGAGGTCGGTGTACAGATTTCATTTTTATTACACCTTCAGACGTACTTTGACTGAACTGCAAGCACCATTACCTAATGACAAACCGTTTAATCCATTCAGCAACAGAATAGACATGAAGGCTTTTGAAAGGATCTGTAAACGAATTCAATATTAAGGCCAAGACAGACTTTAGACAAAAGTCGGATCTTAATCATGGTCTAGGCACCCTTCACGGCAGTTCTGACTGCTGCATTAAGTCGCTTGAGTCAAAGTCTTCAATAGCGTGAGACGGAAAAGGAGAAGAAACAAATTGTGCGTGCGCACCCAACCAGCTGGGTCTGTTACTGTTAGCGGTCTTGCTGACACCCTGTAGTGCTGCAGGAGATAAGGGCGGAAGGGATTCTCGCGCTATACTGAAACGTGGAGAATAGCGAACTACACACTGCTTTGGTGTCTGTATCGCGCCTATAGCTGACCAATGTTTACACAACGGCTGCAAACAGCGAGCGAGTGTACACCGAGAAAAGCGAATTGTCTTTGTCCACAACACCCTGTGGCGCTTTTCTGCGAAGGTTATTCTTACACAACACGAATTCTTACACATACACGAACGCACGCACGTACGCGTGCGCGCGCGCGCGCACACACACACACACACACACACACACACACACACACACACACATGCGCACACACATGCCACATGTGCTCGCACTCACAATATGTACATAAAAGCAGAAACTTACCGTCCAATACCCTCATTATATTATTAACATTACAGATGTGGGGTTTAGTAGAACTTTTAACAGCCTGACTAATGGAAAAAAACAAAACAAAAACAGACCAGCGCTTGACGAAAAACTGCTGCAACCGAAATCGAGTGTGTGTGTGTGTGTGTGTATGTGTGTGTGTGTGTGTGTGGTGTGTGGGGTGTGCGTGTGTGTCTGTGAGAGAGAGAGAGAGAGAGAGAGAGAGAGAGAGAGGAGAGAACGAGAAAGAGAGTGAGAGGGATGGTTGAGTAAACATGACTACACAAGACACTGCACCAAATTTACCACTTATAAAATCAATAGGGAAGAAAAGAAACATGCACAGTGTACACCGCGCGCATGCAAAAATGAGAGAGAGAGAGAGGAGAGAGAAGAGAGAGAGAGTGAGAGAGAGAGAAGAGAAGAAGAGAGAGAGAGTCTACATAGAGAGAGAGGAGGAGAGTTTGGGGGGTGGGGGTGACTGATTGAGAATACATACATAAAGAAACGGACATGCACGGATACCTTTGTACACACAAAATCAATAAAAGCATGCAGAGAGAGAGAGGGAGGAGATGGAGGTGAGGGAGCTGATTAATAATACATATATGAAGAACTTGACATGCACAGATAGCTTTGTACATACAAAATCAATAAAACATGATCAGAGAGAAAATGTTTCACATGACAATGGCTTGCACTCATAACTGAACATCTCTCTCTCTCCCCTCTCTCTCTCTCTCTCTCTCTCTCTCTCTCTCTCTCTCTCTCTCTCTCACACACACACACACAAACTCTCTCTCTCTCTCTCTCTCTTCCTCTCTCTCACTCTCTCTCTCTCTCCTCTTCTCTCTCACACACACACACACACACACACACTAAAAATTACATATAAACAACGGAACACGGCATACGATCTGAGGCGGAGAGAGAGAGAGAGAGAGAGAAGAGAGAGAGAAACTGAACTGAAACGACGTGCATGCATGACTTCACAGAACAAAACAGATATCACACACACACACACACAACATATACACGGCCCCACGCATACGAGACTGAGGTGGGTCGGAGGGGAGGAGGAGAGAGAGAGAGACAGAGAGAGAGGGGGGGAGAACAGAGAGAGAGAGAGAGAGAGAGAGAGAGAAGCTGAATTGAAACTGACGTGCATGCATGACTTAACAGAACAAAACAATCACACAAAACCACAACACACACACACACACACCACACACACACACTGACTCACACACACCACACACACACACACACAACACACACACACACACACCACAACGCACACATACAACACACACACACGCACGCACGCACGCACGCACGCACACACACAACATGGTACTCACGACCCTTGTAGGTAAAGCCATGGTTCTGTGTCAATATCCACTTCTCATCACATAACTGTTCACTATCACTTTTAACACAACACAAACGTCTTGTCGGCACATGTCTCTGTGTGTCCTACACTCTCAGATCAGCGGCTTGTGTTACAGAAGAGTGTGAACTGACAGGGCTTTGCTGTTGTCCCTCTCCTCTCTCAAACCGCCCCACCCCCACCCCGTCCCCCACCCCAACTTTAACATGAAGTACACTTTGCCCGTTTGAAAAAAAAAATCTAAAACAAAAACTATAGTTGATGTTTAGTAGTTACTCTCACTTCATGTAATAATTTTAAACCTATATTTTCAATATATGCATAATCTTGGAAAAAAAGGGCAATATTTCTAGCTATTATATACACCCATTACAAACATGCAATTCAACTTGTATCAGTGAACATATGTCAACTTGAAAGTAACATTATAATGCTCTTACGTTCTATAGGATGATTATGTACATAATTATTTTGTGTCAATTGGGATAGTACTTATGTATGCTTTTTCATTTCAACAAATCTTACGTATATGAATTTTCATACCTGTCTCTCTCTCGCTCTGAAATGGATGATCTGCAAAAGTCTGCTGGGAACATATACTTAGAATTTGTTCAGTGACAAAATATAAAGATGCTTAGGAAAGAATGTACAAACTGACAATTACAAAACGTTTCCCCGTAATCAGTGCTGTGTTTTTTTCTCACCTCCTCTCTCTCACACACACACACACACACACACACACACACACACACACACACACACACACACACACGCACACACACGCACGCACGCACGCACGCACGTACCCGCGTGCACGCACGCATGCACGCACGCATGCACGCACGCACGCACGCACACACACACACACACACACACACACACACACACACACACACACACACACACACAAAACACCCTAATGTACTACCAACAATACACTTTAATTTGAATTTGCCGATAGAAATAGTAGTAGTGATTGGAAAATGAAGTATTATTTTAATTTATAATAATTATTCACTTATTATTGTTATGCCTACTACCATTACTGTTTTCAGTAGTATTATTTTGCTTGTAGTAATTATGTTTCCTCTACGTTTCCCTTAATTAGGCCTACGTTGCTCTACATGCAACCATAGTTTCATTCACAAAGATTTCTGCCAACGCCTAGCCTACTTCGGCTCACAAGCGCATCAGGCCAGCACAACAGCCAACGATGCACGCGCCGCGCGCAGGCTAGGCCTATAGTTTTTCGGTCGCAAAGTCTGTCAGAAAGTTTTAAACACGAATTTAATTATGGTACTCACAGAGAAGAGCGAAATGCCATTTTTGTCACACCCCACATACTCACTGCCAAATTGCTCTCGTACAGAAATTATAGTCTAAAAACCTCTGTACAGTAAATATAACTTAATGAGTTGCACAATCCGAAGCGTCCAAGCACTCACAGCGTCTTCGCTGAACAAAGAATGCGCGTCTGCCACTGGGGTGGCTGACTCGTAAGGGCCAAAGCTGGGCAAAAGGGCAAAGCGTTGAGCCAACTGAATGCCGTGGCCCCTCATGGGCTGGCGCTGCCGTGCCTATTTTTGGGCGTGCGCAGAAATAAACATGACTGGAATCCCCTTACACATTTTTCTCTTCGGGCACAACTTTTTCACCTAGGTCCATAGAGCAGACCCATAAAACAGCATGGCAACATTTATCTTAGACACTTCTAAGGGCCTAACAACGGAAATAGAACGAATAAACGACTCTATTCGTACTTACGTTTGGTGTTTGCGGGTTCGCAAGCACAACAAGATCGAGCATAACTAAACCTTCTACTGGTTTTGACGCGCAAAACAATACTTAGCAAATTAGAAGGACCCATTAATTCTACATTTGATTTCCCTTTCAAGTATAAAAGTACCAAAATTTTTACAATACGCAAAAACAAAAGTAGACTTTGCTGTTGGCACGGTTTTATACATGCGCCTTCTGACCTCAGCTCCAGATGGGAACAATAATAAACTACAAAAAATGAAATCCTTGTGCAGGCAATGAACAAAGGGTTGGGGAAAAAACGAAATAAATTCTGAGCCAGAATATTACAAACAATAAAAAAAAAGATGACCCCCCAAGTTTAAGTCATCCAATCCCTGTGGCCCAAAGCCAAAGACCGTTGAAGACCACGAAGTCAAAAATAATGCCCAAATGAAATAAAAGACAGCACTTGTTCTTGGATTAACTGGCCTAGGATTACTTGGTCTTTATCTTACTAAATAAACCCAACTTTTAAAGAGAACTAATCCCATAAGTGCTCGCCATAAAGCCAACTACTTTGCTTGCAGTAAGACAAAAGCCAGCTACAATACCCAAATATACCCGCAAAGCGTCTACGGCTTTACCGCTAATTTTTTTTAATAAACTCGCAAGATGATCAAGTTTTTTTTTTACCCATGATTTATCAGGTGGTGCTGTGGTGATGGAGGTAGGGCGAGGGAGGCACTAGGCTTTGACCTCCACCGCCGCCTGTAATAGCCATCACCAGTGTACTTATTGCAATCCAAAGGGCCCGTTATAACCTTGCTAATGTAAAACCTTGCTCTCTAAACAGGTTTTTATTCGTTCTGCTAGTGTCGTGTCTTCATAAAAAAAAAATTCTTCGATAGTTTCTCTTATTCTGGTCACTTGAGTTCGTAATTGTTCTCGGTAGTAGACAAAACTTCTAGTTTCCGTTCTTAAAAATTTAAATTTAGTTTTTCGGTTATTCTTTCTTTAAAACATCAGGTCCTAAGTTGGCGTCTCAGCCTCAGCGAGTTTTTTTTTTTCTCTTTCTAAAATCCTAAACTATTTTACTCATATTGCTATACTTTTTGTTAATTCGCTTCTAACAGTTCTCAAAGCACATCAAGGGCCTCGATTCTCGGGGGGGTATTGGGATCGTCGATATTTTTGGTACTGTTTCTTCTGAAAAACGGGTTCTGCTTCTTTTACATTTGTTATTTTGCCTACTATTGGAATTAAATCTTGAAGTTCTATATTTTGGGGATTTGTTGGGAGTTCTTGTTGTATGTTTTGAAGTTTAGCAACTGTTTTCCTATCTAATTTTGGTTTAAAAATGCTAGGCGATTTCGATCTTCCGCCCTAATCTTTGTTTAATTGTAGTCATGCCTACAAACTTTAAATGGGTCTCGTTTATCTGTAAGCCGAACAAGTTGTTCTCGGTCGGGGCCGCTTTTCACAAACAAATGGCCATTTTGATCTACTTCAAAATCATTAGGGTCTAAAACTTCAGGAGGTTCTAAGCCTAACTTTGTAAAATGCTCCGACCGTACTTTCTTTTAATTCACGCCGCAATGAAGCGTTGAGCGATGCGTATCAAAGAGCCGCTTCACTCATGTCGTCTACGGGATCAATATCATAATCTCCAAATCAATGCCTGCCATTTTTTTAAAATAATTAACTTTTTATTTTGTTTTATAAAAAATGTCACAAAAAATATGCTCGATTCTTAACCCGCATAGAAAGCGAAAGAACCCTTTGGCGTGAAGGAAATAAACGAATATTACTGTTCCAAATAATCCATCTACTATTGATGCAGATCAAATCTTACTGTCAGATTTCCAGACCTAGGAGCGATGAATGATTGTGCCAGGCTCTGCACGACTTACTTTCAAAATAGAACTTGCTTCAACAACAGACCCAAACAAACAGTTGTCCAGATTTGGGACGGCAATCGTTAAGAAAATTTCATAAAACTTGAGGGGCAAGAAATATTTTTTTTCCCACAATGCAGACATATTTTTAACCTATTTTGATCTAAGGCTAACCGGAACGAAAGGGCCGATCTTGCGTTTCAAGGAATCGAAAATGAAATGCACTAAAACATAGAATAGGCGCTAAAATGCTAAAGACGGCAAAAGGTATGTAGCTGTAAGTTATGCGTATGGTAACCCTTTTTCCATACCCTTAATTTGAGTTGAAAAAAAAGCGCATGCCCATACTTTCAAGGAGCTTAAAAACAGATTGTCATATAACTAACTTTTAATTACTCAAACATGTTATTATATCTACAGACACCGAAGCAAAGTACAGCATTTCTGACATCTCGTTAGATTTTGGGACGTGTTACAACCCCTATTTAAAGCGGGGCTGATTGACAACAATATCAGTCAAAATTAGCAATATATTACAAAGAGTGATTCATAAATTCTAAATATCCTAAAAGCAGGCAGACACTATATGGAATTTTAGTTTAGTGCCACAGAAAAGATCGCTTAAAAAAGGTATTTTTAAATTGCTGTGCAAAAGATGAAGAACCGTTTCAAAAGACAAACTGAAAATTTTTTAATCCCTAAAATAACGAAAGTGCAATGTACAATTGAGGGAGTCCTACCAAATTACGCTGCGGGCTTAAACCTTAGAATTTTTGATGAAATAAGAAAACTGTTTTGGAGGGGGAGGTTAGAAACCAACAGTTGACCTGTGTCTAAAGATCTACATCTTCCTTTGTAACTGACATTATTTAACAACGAAATACGTTTATGGATTGACCAAAGGGTCAAAAAGGGGATAATCAGTTACATGGAAGTGGGAGAACTGTCAGAGACATAATAAACATCAAATGATAAAGAAAAAGAGTCATAAACCACTTAACGTGTATTTTTTTTTAATATATGATGCGCACTGAACATTGAAGATAACAGATTTAAAGAGCACCATACTAAATTATTTTTTATTTTAAAAAAGCATGTCCTGTTCAGCATTATCCAAAAGTCCTAAAGAAGAATATAGGCAACTCTGCTGTTATAGAAGGCAACATTGACCCCAGGTCCCTCTCTGCTGCTGTAGAACAACCCGACATAAAAACCTTTAGATTAACAAACATTACACAAATCAACAAAAACAAGCAGGGCCTTTCAAAAATACAGCAAAGCCAAACGAAGGTATTCTGCGCCTTTAATGCTGTTACCTATGTTAATACTGGAGCATCGACTATAACGCTGCATCGCGGGAACAAGTGTAGGTCTCTTAGCAACAGGTGTTGGTGCACCGGCAGCTTACCTCTAGCGTTTGTCTTTAACTCTTGGCCTTGTTCATTACTGTAGGTGCTGCTAGCAAAAAAATTTAAAAAAAAACTCCAAAAGCACACGCTATAGTTCAACTAATAACAGCAAACTTTGTTCCTTCAAACTGACAATAAAAAAAGCACTAGCTGACTCAAACATCACGGGTGAAAATTTATCGTTTAACAGGCTGATTTTGATGACTAAAAAAGACAAAAATTTGATCTTCAAAGAAAGGCAAGGACAACTTTTCTCAGCAGCCAGTCACCGAGCAGATAAAAAAGAATGTTTAAAAAAAATAAACGAAACATTAAACTCTGTTCTAAACAGCTCACATTTAAAAACACCAAAGGGTGTTTAACTTTAGTTTATGATCCAAGCGCAAAAAGACTGTTGATATTGATTCTGATTAATTTTTTATTTTTTTTTAAATAAATATTTGATTAGAAAAAGAAACTCAGCAGGAAAGATATAAAGAAGGTCCAGACAAAATTGTTTGAAGCAATGCGTAAGGAAGAAGATTTATCAAAAACTTTAAATGATATCATTTTAGAAGTCATTGATCCAGCAAACGTACAGGGAATGTTGCTCATGCTATTTCTCAAGTTCCAGGGAAACGACAATAACCCGCCATTAAAGTAAGTTAGCTGTTTTAATCGACTATGTAACAATAAATGAAGAACATCTAGAAGTCTGGGTCTCAACTAAAAAACAACTATTCTTTCTCAAATGACTTAACACTCTGGTTGGCAAACGAACTGCTTACACAGTTTGATGTTGGGCCCCTGAAGAAGCCAAAATGAAGGCTCTGGGTTGGTCAGAGGGCGAAGTCTTAGAGATCAATTAAAACATCTAAGTAAAGCACCGATTTTGGCAAGGCTTACATTTCCCCTACCTCCAGCATTAGTTGCAAAAAGAGCAGTTTTAAACATAAAGAATACAGACAACAAATGATTTAGTGTGTGTTCTCGCAAGGCTGCATCGCGTCGGCAAAAACGCAGAGAGAGTGTCTAACTATCGCCCTTACGCCCAAAAATCTTAACTTTAGTGGAATATCCTTTCCTGTTAGCGTGGACAAAATTGATCAGTTTGAAGAACAAAACAAACCAATAACTGTTAATGTCTACACATGGGGGAGGAAACAAATCTAAAAGCCTATTAGAGCGCCAAAAAAAGCCCAACGATTGGTGAGCCAGACAAAAATCATGTTGACTTACACTGATGTTTTCACCACAGGGCTAAACCCCATTACACATTGATACAACAATGAGTAGATTATTACGCATACTTCAAAGGATGAACATAAGCAAGAATCTGTAGAAAATGTTTTACAAGAATTTCCCTCTTTCAAGCCGCAAGCGAAAATAAGAAACATTGTATCGACCCAGTTGACTGTAATACAGAACTAATTAAAGCCTCCAAAGGCAGTAAATTAGTTTTTAAAAACTGGAAACGGGTGCAAAAAGAGCCCATATTTTGTTTTTCGCAAGACTTCGAATCACTCATTGTTCCTTAAGAGGGCCAACCCCACAGAAACTTCCAAAAACACCTTTGAGTAATCATCAATTTTTTCATTTGCTTTTATTGTTTTCAGGCGGATGGCGCTCATTCAACCCAGAATTATACAGAGACCAAATGCGGGTAGAAATTTTTACAGCGCATGCAGCAAGTGCGTAATGATTGTTCTAATAATCTGAATTATCTGAAATCATGATGACGCCTGAAGATCAACAACATATGACTCACTACACGAACACATTGTTGGATTTGTGGTTTAGGCCTCTCACAGACCCCAGCGAATCCAACATAAGAGACCATGATCACATTAGTGGGAAGTTCAAGGAGCAGCGCACAGTAATGCAATCTTCACTAAAGTTTAACCAAAGACATGGGAAACGCCTAATTTCTTTCACAACTTGCGAGGTTACGACTCTCATCTTTTAATGAAAGCAGTAACCGACCCTTTTAGGGTGGTCATGCATTGCACAGTCATCAAAAAGTACATGTGTTTCACTTTAAATAACATGTCTTTTTATGACTCCTATGCAGCACATGATGGGGTCATTAGAGTCGCTGGCTATGTCCTTAAAGTCCTGCCCAATAACGGAAATATTTTGACCCAACTCTCGTTAGAAAGGGTGTTTACCCTTATGAGTACATGAACATTGGCAAAGGTTTGATGAAGACACACTTCCTCCTAAAGGCGCGTTCTTTTCAGTCTTAGAGGGAAAGGGCATCAGTGATTCTGATTACCACATGCTCAAGAAGCATGGCAGAAGTTAGAGTGTAAAACGATGGGGGACTATCATATTCATACTTTAGGCTGATGTATGTTTGTTGGCGACGTCTTGAAATTATAGAAAGACCTGCATGAAACATTATAAGCCTGGATCCCGCGCATTACATTCGCGCCCGGATGAGCTGGGGTGCTTTCTTTAAAATTTACTGGGGTACAGATTGATTTATTGTCTGACCTACCAATGATTCAGATGATTGAAAACGGATTGCGTGGAGGAATTAGTATGCGTCCGCATCATTATTGTAAAAACAAACAACAAATACCTAATGATTATGATCCGAGTAAAAGGTCTAACTATCCATGTATTTAGATGCAAACAATCTGTAGATGGGCAATGTGGGAATCACTTCCATTACGTAACTTAAATGTACACAGATAATACGAATAATAAATTTAAAAAGCATTAAAGTGGTTGAGCATTTGACGCCGGGCAACAGCGTGGTTTCATTCTGAATGACTTAGAATATCCTCATGAACTCCATGACCCCGCAAATGACTATCCATTAGCTGCAGAAAGCCAAAGATGGCAAAAACAGAACCACCTAAACTTGTGCCTAATCTTCGAGCAAAAAAAAATATGTCTGTCATTTCAGACTTCTACAAATTTTATTAAGAAAATGGTTTGAATTGACAGCTGTTTCATCGCATAATTGGGTTTTGATCAGAACATTCAGAAACCATACATCATGAAGAATACGATTCCAGACTAAATCCACAGATGCTTCAGAAAAAGACTTTTTCAAGCTGATGAACAACAGTTGTTTCGGAAAGACTATGGAGAATCTGCACAAGCGTAAAGATGTTAGATTGGTCACCAGAGAAAACGAAGCAATTAAGCTGACTTCAAAACTAATTATCAGGACTTCAGAAGATTTCATGATCAGCTTTTTGGCATAATAATGAAAAAAAAGAAAGTCAAATTGGATAAGCCTGTATTTATTGGGTTTACTGTTTTAGAATTATCAAAGCTTTTGATGTTAGAATTTCTTTATGACTACTTTAAGCCCTCGTATCCTGAGTCCAGAGTACTTTACACAGATACAGACAGTTTTGTTATAGATATCCCTACTGAAGATATCTATAAAGACATGGAATTAGAAGTAGCTAAAGGGCTTGCGGGGTGGTACGACACATCCGATTATCCTAAAGATTCGCCTTTGCATTCTATACTAACAAGAAGGTTTAGGAAAGATGAAGGATGAATTATCTGGAAAGGTGATCAAGGAGTTTGTTGGTTAAGGTAAAAAATGTACAGTATTTCGAGCCAGGAGAAAACTATCAAAAAAGCAAAGGGAATATCTCGCAGTGTTGTGCAGTCGAGCATATCGCATGACAACTACAAAGAAGCATTGTTCAATAAACATACTTTTCATCATGACAACGTAAAACTACGATCTAATCTACATGAGATCAACACAACTGTTGTAACAAAGAAGTCATTAGATAGAACAAACACAAAACGAGTATTTGTTAATCCAGAGTTTTCATATGCAATCGGGCATTGGAAACGGCATAATTATATATCTTCTTCGGGTTTATATTCGGATCCATATTTTTCATCAACTTTATCGATAAAATCAGTCATATCAACCTCCAATTCATTCAAAATTTTTCTCATGTTTGCTTGATGCGCTCGAATTTTTTTTATTATTTCAAGATATTCTTTATCCCATTTTTGATAGTCAAAATTTGGGATTTTGGGTTGTAGGTGATCTGGATGCATTGCCATGTGCTGATGATCCTTGCAAATGTTGCCCTAATAGCAGAATTCAGATCATATGATTCCCGCATCAATTCCAAGGTCTTTTCATTTATCATTCTTGTATCATTCTGCGCTTCCTTCTGAGCTTCCATTTTAGACTCAAATATATTTATGTAAATTAATTAAAGCGAACTGTGTCTGGTGGGATTATCTGCAGTTCTTCCTTCACAAAAGATCTTTGGGGGCTGGTTGTTTTGTTGTGTCAGTTTCTCGTAAATAATACACGGGCGGATTCATTTTACAATTCTTTTTATTTCATATGGATCAACACTCCAAACTGGATCGGTTGCCCTGATGTGAGTGTCCCCTTCTGCTTCCCCCGGTAAATAAAGGTACCTTACTTTTAAACCAAACGGTAATAGTTTTGCTGGTGTACTGGAGTCTTCACAACATTTATTGTTTGTTTTTTGATTGCTTGTACTGGTTTTAGCCCTTTAAATTCTTCATTATTCATTGCGCGCAAAACTGAGGGCAGTCTTCTAACCCATTCTGTGTTGCGAGAATTGTCAATCAACTCTCTGTGATACTGGTAGGAGAAAAGTCTTTCAGCTAACTGTTTGTTAAAGTTTTCAACCAAAGCCTGTGATCTGTGAACTCCTGGAATGCCTCTTTTAATAGTAACTCTATGTTTTAACAATAATTGATTCACTCGCCTTTAAATTCTTTTCCATCATCGACTTGAATCATGCGAGATAAGTTAACGGCCCTCGTTGGTATATTAGTTGTATAGCAACAGCAACAGCAGAAGCACTCTTTTGCGTTAATGGTTCCGCATCTTTGTATCTTGAAGCTATGTCAATGACTGTAAGCGCGTACTTAAATCTTTTTCGTCTAATCGTATCATCGGGTAAATATAGAAGGTCCATTTGATGGTGTCGTTCGGTATTGTGTTGACAAAGTGTGGTCTCTGTATTCGTTTAGGCGCCGGTAAATAAATTTGCCAAATCGCTTGTTTAGATAACCATTCCTTCGCTGTTTGTTCACTGACTCCCGCTGCTTGGCTTAGCTTTTTAATTGCTGTTATTCCCTTCCAATATCCTTTTGGCGAATAATAGATTTTGTTCATTTTTTATTCAGCCAATATTATGCCAACAAAATACACAACAGTCATGCCAAAGACAATAAACACGATTTCTTGCATCTTTTGTTTTTCTGATGGATGATAAAAGTCGCTGAATTTTGGTGGGGCAATGTCTCGATTGCTTGCCTGTTACAAGATAATATTCTTTTATCGCTTGATCAACATCTTTAAATGTGTAAGCTGCATGCCCCTGTTTTTTCAGTTTGTTATTAATAAAATCTAACTGCTCAATTCTCTGCTTTTCATAGTGATCTTGTGCTGCAGCTAGTTGCTCCACAGCTTTGTTATGTCTTTTCTCTCGCCATCATCCCGTAGTTTACTAAATGCGTAATTACTTCCGCTAAAAGCAAGCGCATTCACCACAGCGCCGCCTATCATCATTACGAGCGAAGCCATTTTTATAAATGTATTTTTTTTACATATTTATATTCTCTGGAATTATTTCTTGCTTAACTAGAAAATCTTTCGTAGCGAACGAAGCTGCAATAATAGCAATCAGCTTTGCCGAATCCTCAAAGTCTAGCTTGCCAAGATCTGCTGGTTTTATTTTTAACAGGCTTTTACCAAGCATTGTGTATCCTACACTTAGGCCTCCAATAACAGCAGAATGGTAATACAAGTTGGTAACAGTTTTTTTCGGTGCTCATTTTTAAAAAATAAAATAATTATAATTAATAAAAAACAATGAACAGCGATGATCTACTACAGCTATAGAGCGACCTAATCCGTCTTGGACTTACAAATGAAGAAGTTGATGACCAAGCTGTTATGCCCCAAAAGGAGAGGTTGTATTCTTTGGCAGCATGTGGAAAAACAAAACAGTTCCTCGAAATGAATTCAGCATAGAACAGATTCAACAAATGTCGCCACAAGACATTGTAAAGTATCATAACAGGTATGAAGCGCAACTAGGATCAAGAATGGTAAAAAGTGTAGGACAAACGGTTCTTAGTTTGTACACTAAACTAGTTAGTAGATTTGCGCCTATTGATTCTGAACAAGACTTTATGTATGATTTAACGCAGGATCCAGTTTTAACAAAGTCATTAGAGTCTCTAAGCTGTGATCTATATTACAGATTCGGAACATTGTTATCGCCATTAATCATGGGATTAATTACTTTTAATCATATAGATTTTATTTCCTTCAAAATGACCAAGCCAGAAAATCAGCAGAATCAGAAAACACTGAATCAGGTGGAGAAAGTGACCAGTGAAAAGCATCCTCATCCTGGGCGTGTTGAAGCAGGAAAAAAATTAGCAGAGTGGAACAGACAAAGAAAATTAATGTTACAATCACAGAATATAACTCATCATGAAAACATAACACCGCCAACGCCAGAACAAGTTGATTCAGTGCCAGCTATAAAAACTCCATGTGATTCAAGGCCTACAGCACCAAAGTCTTCATGGAATATTGAACTTAAAACTGTTGTCATTTTTGGCGCCCTTGCTGCTGCTGGGGGCGGTTATTACGGTTTAAAATATATAAACAACGCTGGCAAAAACAAAAGCAGTCAAAAAATCTGAACCACTAAATCAGAAGACAAAAGCATGCCAGAACCACCAACAACAAAAGATCATTTTGATCCATTTCAAATGCAATAATATTTAAGAACTTAATTTTAAAATTTTTTTGATAAAAATAGATCATGGCATATTATTATTTGTTTAAAATGATGGAGTCAATAAATAAAGACATGGAGTCTATAAAAGACATTTCCATAGACCAGAATTGTAATCAATGCGGTTGCTTAGGATGTAAGAACTTCATTAAGATCTATGCTGACCAATCTTGCGCAGAGGACGCTAAGCAAAACATCCTCAGCAATGACGCGTTTTTTGAGGCGTGTGTGTACTATATTAGACATCTACTATTTAAGACAAAAACATAGATTGTATTGTTTTTTCTGATAATTATAAGATAACTTGAATAAGAACTTGGTTGTACTTAGAGGATGACTTAATTACAATCTTGAGGCAACTTGAGTTAAGAACTTGAGGTGACTTAATCAAGAACTTATTAAGAACTTGAGCGACTTGAGTAAGAACTTGATTAAGAACTTGGGGTGACTTGATTAAGAACTTAGAACGACTTGATAGCGACTTGAATAAGAACCTATGGCGACTTGATGAAACGTAAAATAAAAACACAATCCATTGTTACATTCTTTCCTTTGTGTGAGCCCTTCATTATCGGCTTATCACAAAATTGCAGAGCTGGGGCGCCGCATTTGTCACTTTACTAGTAGGCGCCCAGCCAACGCAAATCAGCCCGCGTCAAATTACACAAAATTGCATAGCCGGGCGGCGCCGCGTGCCAGGGAATATAGTGAATATATATTCCCGCGGGAGTTTTCCAAAAATCTAAATTTAGGCATATTCTTAGAGGGCTAAATTTAGATTTTTGGAAAACTCCCGAGGGAGTAAACTAAACTAAATTTAGCTAGGGCTTGCAAATCTATGTCAAACGTGTTTGCATGCACGTTTGACATAGTTAGAGGGCTTGCAAATTATGTCAAACGTGCATACCAACCCCTTTGACATAGTTACGTGAGCCACTACATCCTCCAGCCCTCTTGCTGCTAAAAAGTACACGACTCATTCACATTAACAGTTATAGCAACAGTATATATAAACCCAACACATTGAAAGCTTTCACAATTCTATGGTGACCAGTGTAAATGTTGATAAAGTTGTTTTTTATTTAAGTAGAATATTTTTAAAGGCCAAACAACAACTGTATCTTACATTACTCTTTAGTCACTAGTTTGTTCAATATTTATATTAAATACTTTAGCAATTAAATATAAAAACATAGCTTTTAATAATTAATTCTCTCTCGGAGAACTATGAATCGAGAACTATTTAAAGGGAGACAATTACGGGCCCGCTGAGAGCATTAACAGCCGTCGTGTGCCAGCAAAGCCACTAATTGCCGCTCTGGGATCGCCTTACCTGTCCGCCGTTGCCGCGTGTTTTGTTAATTTATGGTTAGACTGGTTATAAATTGTTTGAGGAACGCAGACACTATTTACTATAGATGACTCTTCGGCAGAAAGAGACATAGTTAAAAAGAGAAACACTTGGTCAAAACTGCTTTCAGTGGAAGACATGCGGGATAAGTGTGTGGATTTTATGTCAAAAATATAACTCAGTTTTAAAAGACTTTAGAGAACAGTTAAAGACTGTAGTTTTATTCCACATGAAAGACAGAGACGCATTTGATGAATGTTTGCGCGAAAATAATGTTATTAAAAACAAACAAGAAAAACAAAGGATTGAAGCAAAACTACAATCTGAAAAGTTTAGTAAATTAGTATTG
This sequence comes from Conus ventricosus, assembly GCA_018398815.1. Classification (NCBI taxonomy): domain Eukaryota; kingdom Metazoa; phylum Mollusca; class Gastropoda; order Neogastropoda; family Conidae; genus Conus; species Conus ventricosus. The sequence goes on along the minus strand of CM031628.1, from coordinate 49,817,582 downwards.
AAAACGGATAACCCTACACAGTATGTTTGTTTGTAGATAATCGTTATTTTTTGTTATTGAAAGAGAATGTGTGATGGATTATCATTTTTAATTCATTGTTGAAGTCTTACTTGTCAGAGAACAGAGAAATACCGGTTCTAGGGCGGCCGTTCGAAACGTTAGTTTCGAACGGGTGAGTTAGAACCGGTATTTCTCTGTTCTCTCACACTGATAATCAAATGGTGTAGTAATCTATGTTCATGGAATATCTAAACTTTCCAGTGATACCATACCTTGACAGTTCATATCTTCATTGTCATATGAAAAACAAATGTATGGTAAGTAATTTTCAGTTCGTACCAGCCATCACCCCCCCCCCCCCCCCCCCCCCCCCCCCCCCCCCCCCCCAGGCTAAACTATGATTTTGTCGCCACGCATGAACTGTGTGAAAAAGGAGCATTCCTGCACTCTCGATCTCATGAGAGCGCCCACACGTGAATTATGTGATTTACAGAAGCGTACATTGTAAACTCCATAATTGCAGCGCTGACTGTGACAGACGGCAAGTTAGTAGGCGTTCTCCTCTCTGGTAGGCCAGTGCATAAGAGTTCATCGCACCAAGATAACTAGAACAAATTGGCGTAACACCCCGTGACGCTGATAACATGTTGAACTTACGGGAAGTATATTACCGTGGACTAACAAACTGAACTGGATTCTGAAAGAATAGCTGCATGCATGTGTGTTAATTAGCAGACGTTACGTTCTTTGATTGTTGTGAAACCTGTCTACGAGCAGTAAGCCGAGAGTGTGCGGAGATATGTGAGGGAGTTTCGGGAGACATTATTTTTAGGACATGGTGGTGTGAGGGTGTGGCGATATGTTAGTGTGTTCCTGGAGACATGATCTTCAGCATAGTAGCAGTGGAGGTATTTGTTAGTTTGGTTTGAGGACATGATTTTTAAGGCCAGTGTGTCGTGGGCATGTGCGTTTCTGGAGAACGATGTTTAGGATATAGTAGTGTGGGGGTATGTTATTGTGCTTGTGGTTACATGATTTTTGGGACCAAATGTTGTAGAGATAATGTTTGTGTTTCTGGAGACATGTTCTTTAGAACCACGTGGTGTGGAAATATACTAGTTTGGTTTGTGAAGACATGATCGTAGTCGATTCTCTGGTCATTTATTGATTAGTAACATTGTTCTTTCGTAATCATGCCCTATATTTTCATTTTCTTAGGCTTCATTGCTGTTTTTGATTTGTTTGCTTGTGAATGCCAACCTGGTTGTGGATCTAGGGAAACAGAAGTAATCTGCAGTTAATGAAACATGCATTCTACCGCCTACCAAAATTATCACTGTGCTTTTACTACTGGCGTGTTACTGTCACCATCGATACCATTGCTGCAACCGCTATTGTCAGTCGACCGCTGCTGCTGTTGACGCTGCCCTGCACTATTACCACCATCCATGTCAGTACGACCACAGCAATCAGTCATCCGTAGTTCTGGTGCCTTGTTAGTTGCATCTGATATTCTTTGCAGAAACGCCGATTCTCCCATGTTGCGCCAGATTTGCTTTGTTTGCAAAAACGCCGATTCATCCATTTTGCATCTGACGTACTTTGTTTGCAGAAACAATAATTCAATGTTCCATCTGATATACTTAGCAGAAACGCTGATTCATCACCCATATTGCATCCGATATTCTTTGCAGAAACGCTGATTCACCCATGTCCGAGGAGCTGCCCGACTACGCAGGAGAGTCTGATATAGATGCCGCTCGTACCACCGACTGCCCCACCCCAGAATCCAGCGTCAACGGGGAGGCAGGGGACGGCAGTATTTCGGGTAGGTACCCTGAACGCAGCATTTGAGGTAGGAACCCTTAAGGCAGTTTTTGGGGATGAAACCCTAAAGGTACCATTGCAGGTAGACAGCCAGAAGTTTATGGATGACAGACATTTTGAAGTGCTCGGGGCAAGTGCTCTGGTGGTTGCATTTCGGGTGTTCCCTGAGGTTTGAGAGAGGGCCAGGCATTTGGGCTAGGAACTGGGATTGCAACATTTGGGGTTGGTACGCTGGCGACGAACACTTAGGTGTACGAAGCCGGACGGCACGGAAAGGCTTCATTTCAGGTAGACAGTTGGGAAACTTGAATTTTAGATGAGAAGCCCAAGGGAAAGCCGTGTGTTGGCTAGACAGTAAAATAAAAGTTGTTTTTTGTTTGTTTGTTTTTTAGTAGGACACACACAAGGGGCGAGGAAAGGCAGCATTTCGGATAGTTAGCTAGGCAAACTGTGTTTCTGAATGCCACGCAACGGAAGCTCGTATTTTGGGGAGGTAGCTAGGACGTCCCTGTTTGCGTAGGAAACTGAGGAACAAGGAAATTATCATATTTAGGTTAGGAATGCAAAGTTATAGGCAGATTGCTAGGATGTGGGGGATGGTAGCATCTTCGACGGATTCTGTGATGTACATTTTGGGTAGATAACTGGACAGGGGGGATGCCACATCATGAGTAATCTGACAAGGATTGTGGATAATACTTGTCAGGCAGGGAGGCTGCGTGGGGAGACAAAGCTGTATTTGAGATGTTTCTGGTGTTGCGATAGCTCCGTTTCAGACTATTTCAGTGCCTTGCAGTGGCACAACCACACAAAATCAGTTGATGTATTCTCTTCAATTGACTTCAGTATGATTTTGTAAATTATTTTTTTGACATACGTTTTTTTCCCTACTCAAGCTGGCTTCGGTCTTACTTCTTTTATTCATTCAATCTTTCTCTTTCTTCCTTTTTCACTGTGACTTTATTTTTGTAAGTTTATTTGTAAAGTTATGTATTTGCCTCAGTTCTTAATGCTTGTAAATTGAATGTGATCATAACTATGCATGCACACAAGCGTGTTGTTCTGCACTGGTGTGTGTGTGTGTGTGTGTGTGTGTGTGTGTGTGTGTGTGTGTGTGTGTGTGTGTGTGTGTGTGAGTGAGTGGAGGGATGGACTTGGGGGGGGGGGGGGGGGGGACGGGGATGGGCGTGATGGATAAGGAATAAGGGAGGGGGGTGGGGGTTGGGGTGTGTGTGATGATATTTATAGCAGTTTTATACTCTGCCGATTTTTCCTTACATTTTCTTTGTTGAACTGGTATTTCATGACTCCTAACATTTGTGTTTATTTGATGCATGCCATGGAAGTAACAGGATGAAGATCAGAAGTCTGTGTTTTTACGTTTTTTGTTCTGATATATTGCTTTATTTGTGATTATTTATGTATGTGTTTGGTTGATGGAATGCCATGGAAGTAACAGGATGAAGATCAGAAGTCTGTGTTGATACATTGCTTTATTTGTGATTATTTATGTATGTGTTGGGTTGTTGGAATGCCAAGAGGAAGCAAGTAACACCAGTGTGCCAGCATGGAACCTTGATGAATTCCTCCCTCTGCCTCCTGCCCCCATCCCCTCTCAACTACTGCTTCCCTCACTTCACTCATTTCTTTGAAAGCGTTTCATGGTATGTTTTTGGTCTCCGTTCATTTCCGTACTTTCCATTTCTGATTCCTTGCATTAATGCTGTCTTCAGCTCCCGCCTCATCACATTTCTGCTTTCTTCCATTTTGCTCTCTTCCATTTCCGTTTCCTTCCATTTCTGCTTTTTCCGTTTCCGCCTTCCATTTCCGCCTCCTTCCATTTCCCCCTCCTTCCATATCTACATCCGTTTTCACTCCAACTTCCCATTCATGGTGAAAACAGTTGTGCGGGTGACGTCTTAGCAGACAGTGGCTCTTGTCTTCCTTTTGCATATAGAATGGTTTTCAGTGTGCCCCTTTTCCGCCACATAATGACATTTAATATCCATCTTTGCTTTACGTGTCTTAACTCTCACCTCAAAGCCTTCGACCGTTCTTTTAACGCTCCTGTATTTAGTGTGTGAAATGACAGGCGCTACCTCATCTGCGTCCCCTTTCTCCTCCTCCCCCACCTTCTGTTGCTTCCCTGTTGTTTTTCTTTCGATTGCCCGGGAACATTGTGTATTGTATTCCACCATTCGTTGGCAGGAATCTGTTTTTCCTTTTTGGTGGCTCATCTCCTGCGCCCATCATGCTGGATCCCCCATTCAAACAGCCACACTCAGCAGTGTGTCCTCAGCAGTGGCGGTCTACAGAGAGCAGTAGGTATCGAGTCGACATGAGGCAACCCACTGGAGGAGACACTACACTGCTGCCGAGTCACTTCAGTGGTGTGAAGTGGTTGCACTTTGCTGATCTAGAACACGCACCAAGATGGCACCAACAGGGACTTCTGCCAAGATGGCACCAACAGGGACTTCTGCCAAGATGGCACCAACAGGGACTTCTGCCAAGATGGCGCCAACAGGGACTTCTGCCAAGATGGCGCCAACAGGGACTTCTGCCGTTGACAAGGCGGTGATCCCGTTTGAATTAGTGCACTTTTCCAGGGGGTACCACCACGCTCGTCTAGAGACAGTCCCCAAGAACTGTGCACATGCTGACGACACTGGCATGAACGTATCAAGGCGTGAACGTGTCGAGAATCGTTTATAGCTTTTCTTTGAACTGAACAACAACAACGACAACAACAACAACAGAGCGATTCACGATTTGTTCTCAAAACCCACTAAGACCCTGCTCACTCCTGCTATCACAAAACAAACTGACCGGTTCATTTGCACCCAGTCCTTGCAGCATTTTGTACTAACTCGCCCCCTACATTGCTGTGTAGCCTTTCTGGCAGCGGGTACACCGCGGGGGACTGTGTCAGGTGAAGTCTTGTTACCTGACATAACTGCATGCTTGCTGGAGTTTGCCTCATGGACGAGCACTAATACTTCATTGCTTTATTCTGGACAGTCGGCACAACTCGATGCTGCACATGCCATTTCAGTTCTGTAACTGTTTGCATCATTCATGTTGCTGAATGGAGTTTACATACAACATATTTGTACGTACATATATGCTTTTAACGGATTTCGTTTGTGTCTGCATGAACAAATCAGATGATTTCCATGCCTGAAGTTTTATCAAGTTTTATTTGAAAAACAGTATTGCGACATACTGATTCGGCAAAATTAGATATAAAAGAAAAAATACGTTTGAGTGACACAAGATAAAATGACGCTTTTAGCTGTTCATATCATGAACCACTTTTACTAGTCAAGAATCCGCGAAACCATTGCGTTTGAAGATGCGTTGAGCTGTCTACTCACTGAAATTACTTGGAGGTTTTGACTGAACTACGTTACTGCACGAGTTCTTCCTGTGTTCTTGACCAGAGTAAAGCGAGAAGTAAGGTAAGGGGCGCGAAGTGGTATCTTGGACCCAGGTTAGCGGCAAGCGATCGTGAATTTTCCCCGAGCAGTTGTACACTGTTCAAACTTTTGAAGGGAAAAATGCGTTAAAGGTCGATTGATCATCCATATTGTTAGCGTTCCTTAGATTTCATGTTATAAATCGGACAAAACTGACGTCAGTGAAATCCACTTTCTTCTCTGAGGGCATGTAAGTTCTCACAATGGGGGGACTCGTGTATGGGAAGACAAGATGGCATACAGGAGATTAACTTGAATTGCTATGATTTTGGATGAAGGATGGGTGTCAAAGTTGTCCAAATGTTTGATCTTTGGATAGCGCCTAAGGCAGATAGAAAACTATGGAGGTTCACAATCATGTACCTTGGAACTCCATTCTGTGACATAGTTCCTGGATAAAACACACTTGTTTGTAAATGAACAGCTTGTTTTTCAAAACGAGACTGTAGATTATTAACTGGAAAAGCAAAACCATAGAAAGAAAAAGAAGTAAAAGAACAAAGAAGTCTGCCAGAAAAAGAAGAAAAGCCAGTTCTAAATTGTTGACTGTGGCAGTGTTGGCTAGAGAGAACAGAAAAGCCAGTTCTAAATTGTTGACTGTGGCAGTGTTGGCTAGAGAGAACAGAAAAGCCAGTTCTAAATTGTTGACTGTGGCAGTGTTGGCTAGAGAGAACAGAAAAGCCAGTTCTAAATTGTTGACTGTGGCAGTGTTGGCTAGAGAGAACAGAAAAGCCAGTTCTAAATTGTTGACTGTGGCAGTGTTGGCTAGAGAGAACAGAAAAGCCAGTTCTAAATTGTTGACTGTGGCAGTGTTGGCTAGAGAGAACAGAAAAGCCAGTTCTAAATTGTTGACTGTGGCAGTGTTGGCTAGAGAGAACAGAAAAGCCAGTTCTAAATTGTTGACTGTTGCAGTGTTGGCTAGAGAGAACAGAAAAGCCAGTTCTAAATTGTTGACTGTGGCAGTGTTGGCTAGAGAGAACAGAAAAGCCAGTTCTAAATTGTTGACTGTTGCAGTGTTGGCTAGAGAGAACAGAAAAGCCAGTTCTAAATTGTTGACTGTTGCAGTGTTGGCTAGAGAGAACAGAAAAGCCAGTTCTAAATTGTTGACTGTTGCAGTGTTGGCTAGAGAGAACAGAAAAGCCAGTTCTAAATTGTTGACTGTTGCAGTGTTGGCTAGAGAGAACAGAAAAGCCAGTTCTAAATTGTTGACTGTTGCAGTGTTGGCTAAGAGAACAGAAAAGCCAGTTCTAAATTGTTGACTGTTGCAGTGTTGGCTAGAGAGAACAGAAAAGCCAGTTCTAAATTGTTGACTGTTGCAGTGTTGGCTAGAGAGAACAGAAAAGCCAGTTCTAAATTGTTGACTGTTGCAGTGTTGGCTAGAGAATGTGCAGCCGCGAACATGCCAGGTCATGTCAGTTAGGGCTGTTTGATTATTGAAGTCAGATTTAGAAAGAAAAGGGGTTAGTTACCGCCACAGATACAGACCACGGGACAAAACACAATGCATTTCGACCTCTTGGGTCTTTTTCAGGCAAAAACAAACAACAATTAGGACAGTGAAAACGAAGAACGGGAAACCACTTAACTTCTCATATTCGGCGCAAAATGGCTGCTGAAATTAGGAAAACAATCCTTATGCTAGAATGGTGAAGCTTTCTGTTGTGTATAATCTGCAGAAGTGTCACTTTGCGTTGAAAGTCTATCATCATCCATATCCAACCCAGAATACAAGTCCCAAGGAAAAGGTCGTAAAGAGATGCATGTATTCATTCACATTTTGTTCATCTTTGAACAGCAGAGGTGATCCACAGCGCATCAATGGAGTGAACTCCTTGCTAAAAAGAAATTCTTTCTAAATATTATGTGAATTTATCGGATTCATTTTACTATATTTTGGCGATTGACACTTGTCTTTTGATTTTTTTTTTTTTATTCAAGTTGAGCTGTATTCGGTACATTACATTAGGCCGTTTTCCATCAATCTGGTGATTCAAGTTTAGAACTCACTTCATTCAGTGTCGTTCCCCAGTGCCAAACACCTCGCAGGTAAATCAGTAACAGCGGCATTAACCAATCACAAGTAACACTTGACTCACACAAACATCACCCTCGGACCCAATCGTCATCTTAATCATTCCATCGCTTCTCTCCCCCGCCCCCCCCCCCCCCCCCTCCAACCTTCTCTCCAATCCTACCCGCCCCCCTCCGCCCCCACTCCCTCTCTCATCCAGATTCCATGCGCGGCGACTGGTCTGGGCAAGGGACGGGGAGTGACTCCACTGGCATGGAGACGGCCAGCAGTGTGCGGTCGTCGGTGGAGGACAACGACGACGACGACGATGACGACGACTCTAGCGATAGCTCTTTCCCTACAGATACCGACTTTGCCAGCGCCGTGGCACGTGCAGCGGAACTGTCTGGGATGACGGTGGTCGGGACCACTGTGACCGACCCCAAGGCCACCGACAAAGGTGTGTGTGTGTGTGTGTGTGTGTGTGTGTGTGTGTGTGTGTGTAGGGAGGGGCGGGAACTGGGGAAATGTGGAGAGGGGAGAGAACTGGGGAGATCCAGACAAAATGTTTTTCATCATCATTTAGCAGCATCTTTGTTTTCATTACAAGTTCGTGAAATTATTGAGTCTACGGTTGTTAAAAAGTACCACGTGACCATAGCAGACTGTTCTTATTTGATGATGTCATGGCTGTTGTTGAAAGTACTCTCAAGTCACTTTTTGCCCCTGAAATGCCTCGAAGGTCAGCTTGGTTACAAACAAGAGATAGATTGCACTAACTTATTGCCATCATTATAATGTATATGTTGCCACCAGCATAATCATCATTACCGTCATGCAAAGCGTGCAGTCCTGAAAAAGTAACCCCATACTTTCGATGAATGCTTTTCGAACGCTATCAGTGAATATTACGCAAGATGCCAATCATAATTATCAAGTATCGCTGCCGTCACTGTCTGAACTTTCGTTGCTTGCCATAGAATCTCTCTCTCTCTCTCTCTCTCCTCTCTCTCTCTCTCTCTCTCTCTCTCTCTCTTCTCTCTCTCTCTGAGCTGTGGCCGTAGTTTTTACCTGGGGGTTGTATGAGTCATTCTGAGCGGTGACACACACATTATTGTCAGGCATTTGTGAATCCAAAATTAGTAGTACAAAACAGCATTTCAGTCCGTATTCCAAGAAGGCGTAATAATGACACTACTAATCATAGATAATGAAACCAGCCAGCTTAGGCTCACTTGGACTCAAATACTCTTGAGTTTGCACGCCATCCCGAAAGGGTGACTATATTTCGTTGTGCATAGACACCACATGGTAATCACCACATGACAAAGTAGACGATGGCTTATGCTTTCGCTGCCGGTTCAACACACCGTGCCATTATTGTCTTTTCGCATATGAAGTAATCATGGAAATATCTTGATTAATGGGTTTGTAGGTCCTCGCTGAAGACTTTTTCACATAGCTGTCATCCCTCCCGAACGTTTTTCTTCTCGAATTTCCCTAATTCAGAAATTGTTCTTGAAATCCTAAATTTTGTGGAACAAAAATCCAGAAATTCCAAATTCGGTTTGAAAATGTTGGGTTTGGGGGTGGTTTCTGAATAAGGACGTCAGAAATTTGCAGAATAACGTCTAGATTATGTTATATGGATGTCGGGCAAATAGATAAACAGAAAGTGCATGTTCCGTATGAACCCACATTTGTCAGCTGAAACACATGGGAGGTTAGACATGCTGAAAGACAGTCGAAAGCCGAACCGCCCCCTCTTCACCCCACCTCCCTTCATCCCTCGGTTTCCGATTTTTTAACTCCAGGGGGTTGGCAGCCATGTTTTCACCAGGCTGTGTCTGACAGGGGGCAAGAAGTACCGGAAGCACCGGTCGGCGACGGCCCCCGGGCGACCCACCAGCCCGTACAGCACGGACAGCAACTTCAGCGCCGTGGTGCATAAGCCCTACCCCAAGTCCGAGCGCAAGAAGCAGCTACAAGAGCAAGGTCAGTCTCGTGATCAGCACGTGCACGCCTGTGTGTGCATGTCACTGGTCATTGTCACGCTTTGTTTTGTGCCCTTTGGTAGAGAAGTCGGATTGAAAGTGAAGTGCAAATAGCAAGAGTAGATACATTCTGTTTAATTGTTGTTAAAACTCGTACAAAAAATCTTAAAGGAAGAGAATTAATGAACTGACAACAGTAATCATTATTGATACGTTTAGTGTTAATAACTTTGTCATAATTACCATGAACGTTGATTTGGAAACCATTCTCAAATATAGTTATGCGCATGAATTGTTATAATTGCAAGTTTATTATCTAGCAGTTAAAGATAGCAACATATTCTAGAAAGATGAGATCAAGTGAGTTTAAGATAGTATTTATTATTCTACATTGTTACGTTGATGATTTAAGATATATCCACATTTTGGTCAATGTGTAAACGTATGCAGCATTACAGAATTAAGGGCCAAATGTAACCGATATTCAAGTTTGAGGAAAGGAATGAATTTCGTGTCGGATGCATCGTACGTTGGCAAATGAACGTTGTGTTATTGTGCCTGTCGTTTCATATTGTATGGCGGTAAAGTTTCCGTCGTTTCGATTTTTACTTTTGTCATTGTACATTGATCATGTGCATTTTCTTTACTTCTGTTCTCAGTGTGCTTCGATTTGACATCATTGACATTGTGTTGGCTTTCAGTATTTTATGATAGTTCTTTTACATTGGTGGAAGAGTCAGCTTTGTTCTAAATGCACAATTTGTCAAGCCGGTACCACTTTCATCTGCTTTCACAGTGCCATTATAAAGACAGTTGTTAAGCTACATGATGTTGATCATGGCTTTCCTTTTACCATCCACTGTCTCCCTTTTAATTTACCTTACTGTCTGTTCTTCACTTGGTTTCTCTCCCACTTTCGACTAAAAGTTCCACATGATAGTTTGGGAGACTTCACACACAGTGGTTTTGCTTCTTTGGCTTTTAGGGGTTGTGGTGTTCTTGTTATCTTTGATACGTGAGTTACTACGGTTCATCCCATCTCATTCTGTTTAATCTTCTGTCTGTGTACTGTACCGAAGTAACTATTTATCAAACTCTCTGTCTGTGTACTGTACCGAAGTAACTATTTATCAAACTCTCTGTCTGTGTACTGTACCGAAGTAACTATTTATCAAACTCTCTGTCTGTGTACTGTACCGAAGTAACTATTTATCAAACTCGTTTCTCACATCCATTTAACATTCGTGTTCTTTCTACTTCATCTTCTGTTCAGTTTGTATTTCTCTTCAGCATTACCTCTGTGTACACACCATGTACATATGAACGAATTTCACACGACTGTGGTTGTACTGTCTTTCCATTTTGCCATCACAGACTTGATTTCTCTCAATTTCCATTTTTATGTTCATACCGAAGAGCTATTCATCCTATGTTGGTACGAAACAGATGTTTAGACTGCTGTCTCAGTCTTCTGTGTACATCATCCTCACTTCTCCATGTCATGACCATTTTTCCGACATGATAGGTACCCACCTGTTCCCCCTCACATTCCCCTGAAACCATATGATGTGAATGCGGGCGGCGGGTCCATAGTCTGATGTGTCTTGGTTGACTTTCAGCTCGCAGATATGGAGGGCGCATGAGTGTTGATCAGGCTGAGATGGAGATAGAGAGTTATGGTCAGTATCCGTGTCCTCGGCGTCCTGCATGAGTAGCTACTGTACTTTGGTTTACCCCTGAAGTAGCTGGAAGCTAGCGATTGTCCCGAACCTTGACAGTTCACATAGAAATGGACTGGTTAGAGCTAGGGGATGTTGAGCGGTGTGGCAAATCTTTGGGGAAAAGCTAAATAGTATTTGTTGAAGCATTTGGGTAGTTTGAGGTGGAGATAAACCTTACGAAACAAAACGAAATGGCAGTCCAAATTTTGTTGTTATCAAGGATCGTACATAGTCTTCATTTTGTTGAAAAAAACATGGCAGTCAAAACAGAAAACTAATGCTTAGTTGATATTAAACGGAGAAGAACATTTTGGACAAATTTATTCTTCCGTCTTTTTAAACGAGCATAGCTTTACAGTGGTATTGTGTGTCCCATTTGTATTTTGGTTTATTTTTAATGTAATCAGCAGTCTGTTTCAGTCTTCTAGATATGAAAGCGACTGATGCAAATTTCGCTCTTCAGTCTGCCTAATACAGAACCACCCCCCTTTTATCTGTGAATAACTTATTGCGTCTTGTATTCACAGAAAAAAAGGAGGAAAAAAGGAAAACCAGAGATGTCCAGAACCGGGTTTTCTGGTGGTTGTTTTTTTAAGTTTTTGAAGAGAAAAAACGCAAAACGCCAGAGGAAAAAGTAGAAATGTCTTTTTTCAATAGATGATGAAAGGAATCGCATGGGAAATGGTCGCTCTTGGTAGCAGGGCCAATACTTCTGTACGAAAAACAGTTGGATGGAAGATTCACGAATTAAAAAAAAACCTCTTCAAGAGACCAAAATGCCATTATTTACCACGTGTCCAGAGCAAGTCTTTTTTTAACAGGATGTCAAAGCACTCATAGAATTTGGATTGCTAGTATTTTTGTTTCGTGAAGCGCGCACGATCTTAAGAACAAACGAAAAGCCAATCTTCCTACGCGGTTTACTTTTCCCTGAACAGTTCAAATTTATATCTAGATGTACAGTTCAAGTCGAGCGTTAGCACACAAGAATAATATGGCCCCTATTCTGCATGGATATGTATGTGGATGTTTAATGTGGATATGTCATGTAACGTTTCTTGGACTGCAACGGCTAACGCTAACGTTTTGAACACATAAAGTACAACTCCTTGCAGTGCATTATCTTATGACCGTTTGTTCCAAAGTACACATAAAAACGGAATCTGCAACCCGTTTTAAAAGTTGAGCAAATACCATGAGAGAAAAGAAGGGAATAAGTTAATGGAACACGACAACAGATTATAGAAGAAATCTACTGAAGATTAAATTATCAAACTGCTTTTCCCACATTTGCATATTTCCAGCCTCAGTTTATGCTTGTAGTGTACGTAACTTACCATGCAAACTGTTTTATGTTTGCGGGTAGTTTTTTTTTTTTTTTCCCCTGGAGCTATCTATTTGGTTTCTGCTTCGCTACTGTTTCTTTTCATTAACCGTAGTAACGGTTCTGTTTCACAGGTTGGTTGTCCTGACCAGTTTATGGTCCATTTTATTTTCTACTGTTTCTTTTCATTAACCGTAGTAACGGTTCTGTTTCACAGGTTGGTTGTCCTGACCAGTTTATGGTCCATTTTATTTTCTACTGTTGAACTTGACTATGGATTATGATAACCACTCTTTTTATCTACAACAACTTATATTGATCATGCATTTGTCATACTGAATAGACATTCAGTTGTACTATAGAGCTCAAACGTTATGAGCATGAAGGAAAATTTCTGTCCCGGTAATGTTTGTTTGTGCCACAATTTTGTCCACGCTGTCCATCAGTCCACGATGTGGCTACTGTGTTTTAAAAGTGTGAGTCGAACGTTTCTTTGCTGGAAGTCGTGGTGTTGTGTGTGTTGCACACGAGTGAAGAGACTTCTTGATATGGCTGGCTGTAACAGACAGCTCGCTTTCAATGTTTTCACGTGTCTCGACAGTGAAAAGAAAATTGTTACAGTTAAACTATGAGTACAACATTTCGTAATCAAAAGTTAAGTGGGTTTTTTTTTTTCAGTTCAGTGGTTATACATAGCATCTTGTCATCATAGTGATGGATCATTTGACGGACCCTGCTTGCAAAGTGATTTTTGCAGCCACCTACCTTGCTTTTACAGCTATCTATATTTTGCTTTACACCTAACGCCCTTTGCTTTACACCTGTGTTAATGACCTTTCTTCACACCTGTCTCAACAGCCTGTCTGTACACCTACCTACCTTAACTGTCTGTGCTTTGTGTTCTCTCTGTTTCTCGCTTCCTCTGCTTCACGCTGCTGACCTCTCTTCTGCACCAATCAAAACGCGCTACTCCTTTACCAATCACGTGACTACCCCGTCTGATGTACGATTGGCTGGCTGTGTCGCTCTGCCTGCCACTGTTTGCTCTGCTGCTACTGCTTCTCCCTGCTCACTGCACTGTGCTGTGGTCCCTGTGCACTGCCCTCGCCTTCACCAACGGGCTGGCCTGGCTCCTGTGACGCTGGGAACCGCCATGCCGCGGCTGCCCCCACTCCATCCCCACCCCCTCTCCACCACCCCTAATCTTGTTATTCCCGTTACCCATTATCAATTCGCACGATTGACGTGTTCACTTTCGTATATGTGGAACTGCAAATTTGTAAATCTGCTGGGAATTTGGTTGAAAATGTCCATGACGGAAACTGACACAATTCTTTCCCTTCTAACGTTTTTTTGAAAACTAATCATGCCCATATTAATTACTTTTTCCTTCCGACTTCTTTAACTTTGCCTCGGGAATCTGTTACTGGACACCCCGCCGTCCTTGCGTGGGGCTAACCAAAAACAAACAAAAAACAAACAAACAAAAGTTTTGAAAGCCCCGGCCTACTATAGGCCCCACTTCCCCAACCCCAACCCCAGTCCCATGTACACCTCACCCCCCGGCTCCTCCCATTACGCTAGGGTGGGGTACGGCCTCCCCCCTATCAGGCAAGGTTCGAACCACAGTGGGTCGTGTTCTGGGGAGGACGGGGGCCCGGGGCGCCCATGCACGGCAGGGGTTCCCACGCACAGTGCCGTGCCCGCCGCCTCACACCCGGCAGCTAATGCCTCCCGACCTTCTCTGCCCGTGTGTGGAGATGTAAGTATGAGTGTCTGGGTGGGGGGGCTATGTGCTCGGTGTGGCTGTGGAAAGCAGCGGGTAGTTCGGCAGGTGCGAGAAAGCTCGAACGACCTGCGGTATGAGTCAAGGGCTCAGGCCTTCGTTCCGCGTGATGAATACAGTGAACATGAGTTTCTAATCTAGTCAGGATGTGAGCGGACCTGGCTGTCGCTGAATTTTATACGCCCGTGCGCGCACAGAAGATACTCGAAAGATTAAGTTTATGTATGTTGTGTTGGATGGATTCTGGGTGTATAGAATTTACCCTGCAAGACAGACGCGTAGAGAATTCCCTGTGACGGCCTCTAGGGGGGGGGGGGGGGGGGGGGGGGGGGGGGGGGCACTCACGCACCCTGGCTAGGCAATTGTCACTGTCTGGTGTCCTGCCTGCGTTAAGATCGGACCAGAACTTCACTGAAGTGACTAGGGCAGCTTGCAGAGTCTCTTGTGGTGGACTGAGCAGTGACAGCCTGATGTTGATGGCTGAAGTGACTAGGGCAGCTTGCAGAGTCTCTTGTGGTGGACAGCAATGACAGCCTGATGGTGATGGCTGAAGTCACTAGGGCAGCTGTCTCTTGTGGTGGACTGAGCAGTGACAGCCTGATGTTGATGGCTGAAGTGACTAGGGCAACTTGCAGAGTCTCTTGTGGTGGACAGCAATGACAGCCTGATGGTGATGGCTGAAGTGACTAGGGCAACTTGCAGAGTCTCTTGTGGTGGACTGAGCAATGACAGCCTGATGGTGATGGCTCCCTGCGAGGTGCCTGCGCTTGGACTGCTACGGGACGAGCCTTGGTGTAGCTGGACTGAGCCATGTGGAGCAACGGTACTAAAGGCCATAGAAAAGAAAACTACATCCGAACACCGTCTGCTGCCTTGTGGGCCCCTAGTCTGCAGATCAGGGGATGATAGGATAATGGTTTAGCCCGTATTACAGGACTGTGCACGTCACATGGGTGGCTGTATCGGAGGCGGCTCTGTCAGCTTGTCCGTGCATTGTCATTGGACAGAGGTTTAAAACTTTGTGTGTGTAATCAAACCAGCAACGCTTAATAACACCCCCCATGGTGTATATTCAGCAGGTCTTCTCCGGTGGCCTGCCGATAGCTTTCTGCCTATTGGTTGCACAAACTAGATGGGTGTGGCCATTCAAGTAGGAACTGGGACAAGAGGCATGGGAGCACAAACAGTGACACACCATAACGCCTTGCTTTATTGCTGCATACAAACCTTCCTGAACTTTTGCTGTCTCAACTGCTGGTTGGTTTAGCATGGAAAGTTTGTTGAGAACCTCATTTCCACATGAAAATGTTAAAACCACTAATCACAGGGAATCGCGTCAGTATTTATCTTGGGTGAACAGAAATAATGAGCGAGTGTGTGTGTGTGTGTGTGTGTGTGTGTGTGTGTGTGTGAGGGGGTGGGGGAGAGGCGCTTGTTGTGTTATCAGTCCGTTAAAAAAAAAAACCAGACGAATGTCTGTTATACAAGGGTGTGTGTATGTAATGAAGATGCGAACCCAATACATTTTCGTGTAATATTAATATCCTCGTTTATTATTCCATTGTGTATAACTTTTTTTGTACACACATTACTTATCCCTTGCTAATCAGATAATTTTTGGCTCATCTGCATGGTAAAAAATCATACCACTCCTCACTCAATCCATTTCATGTGCTTAGGGTTTGTGTGTTGGAAGTGCTTGGGGTGAGGGCGAAAGGCTTTCATTCTTTAAGCGTTATGTGATTAACTTTTCGGTCAGTTTCTATGTTGTGTACCACTGACACGCTTCCCATCGATTTGTTATTTGTGCAGATCCCAATAGTGTAGACAAGTGAATGTCTGTGGCACGTCGGGACACACGCCAGCCTACCACTCATTCTCCTTCAAGATCGGATGACGCAGCCGTCTCTGGCAGTCCAAGCAAGTGTCACCCCTTCATCCTTTCACGTCCAAGGTGTCGTCCACGTTCTCCAGAAGTGTCCCAGGTTCCTCTCCTGCCTGCCAGTGTCCAGGCCTCTCTGAGAAATGGGGGTGTGGCTGTGTGACCATCGTGAACTGTTCTCTGAGAAAGGGCTGTGTGACCTTTTCTCTGGGAAAGGGGTGTGTGGCTCCGTGACTATCGTGAACTGTTCTCTGAGAAAGGGGTGCGTGACTGTGACCATCGTGAACTTTTCTCCCGAAGAATGCACGCAAGGAGGCTTGGGAAACTTGGATGTTCTTCTGCATGCCTGAAACGGTGAGGTTACCCAATTTCTTCTGGATCGGGAAACGCTGGAAACGAGTTTCTACGTCTTCGGTGACTATCACATCTTTGGGAAAACACAGATACTGTCCCCAATGACTTGGTGAGGAGCTTCGTTCGCCAGTTCCACGTTATTATGTTGATTGAAGAGACATTTTTGTGTTTACCTGCCGCATTGGTTTTCCCTGCCAAGTGTTTGTGATTATGTGTTTAAGGCTGCAAGTACAGTAATTGCCCTTTTCTTAAATTGTTTGGGAATTGTTGCCAGCATCTCTTTGACAGACCTGGGCTTAGCTCTTTCTGTGTCATTTGACTGGTTCAAACACACCGAAGACAGTTCATCCGTTTGTGTTCAATGCACAGACATTGAAAGACCGTTATTCCTCTGCGAAAACTTGTCAGGGAAAGTGTGGGATTAGTACACGGTGTTGGTATCATGTGTTTAAGTTTGAGTCAGTGATAAAGGATAATCACCGCACACGCACTCGCTCACAGCGTTCAGACATGTAAAGACCTGTTCGTCGCTGGTCGTGTACAGCTATGAAAACCGACATTCAAAGCCTGGAATTCGGGATTGTCCGGGACATCCACAACTACCTGCCACATCACTGCATGCTGTGATTCCACGTCATCCGTCTGTGTCGACTTTGGAAACCCGAATCCTTAATCCGTGGGGGGGACGTGTCATCGGAACAATATTTGTTTTCATCCTATTCCCATCACTCGCCGCAGGGAGGACCTGCACGTCTTTCCAGACGACGTGAAGATGGTGTCCAGGCAGGGAGACCTGGTTTCAGCCGTTGGAGGCTCGGAATCTTGTGGTGTTTGAAACCCATCTTGGATTATCTCTCGTCCACAGTATCGTAGAGGTACAACATTGATGTCATCATCGTCTGACAGAAATCCATTTTGTACTTGTGGTATGCATCACACGAAGCATCTGTACTACACGTCTGTGTCACAACATGCAAGAGAACCAGTTGTGTATGCACGATTTGTGATTCTATTTTTTAACTGTATCCTTCATATCTTTATTACAGGTGATTGTGTCGAACTCTGAAACAGGAGTGTTATTTCAAGAACTGGCAAGTGTGTACTGACCTGGCTTCACTCACTGGACACCTGCATTACCGGGTACAGGCCGGTCGTCACCCGACACAAACTTCATGCCTGTGCAACCCGGGCCAGCAAAAGTATCCAAACTGCCCGTTATGGTTTCTTTTCATGGTTTTTTTTTGATGTTGTGTTTTGTAGACGGACGATTTAAGTTTCAAAATCAAAATTAACCCCATATGTTGAACAATTTTGGTATTCTGTTTAAGTTGACATTTGTGGTCCCTGGCATCAATGCTAATACGAAATAGGAGTAAACTGTATGGAGGTAGACGAGATGAACTTTGGTCGGGAGCTGATCAGGATGGCAAGAATGATGCAGGTCTGTGAACGAGGTCTGCGAGAGTGGCGCTGTTACCGTTTGTACAGTGATGGATGTACGCTTCCTGGCGAAACTGTATGTACAGCGTGTTATATGCTGCATTGTCCCATGCTTGTAGTTTGGTCGATTGCAAGAGAGAGAGAGAGAACCGGACAGTAATATTTGTGCAATGTTTCCTGTTCATAATAACGCTACATGTTCAATATTTCATGGCTTGTTGGAATTGATAGTTACCGCATTGACAGATTTGCCCCAAGACGTTCTGTGTACACTAGCTTCATTCACAATGTTACAATGCCATGATGGGAGTGTGTGTGTGTGGAATCAGCGGGAACTATTACAATATTCGGTACGTTGGATGTTGATATTTTTGCTTTTATTAATTTTGGCTAATCGACTTCATATTTATATACACATAAATATATTTACAATTGTCTTTTAAAACTGCGAAAGGTTTAATTTTACTATCAAAGTTATAAACTTTCTTGGCATCAAAGACTTTTCTATGGCGGACTGCTAACACTTAACCTACATTGGTAGAGTATGCTTCTTTTGTACTCCCTGTATTATAAGGTGTGCCAGGCTGATTAAATTTATACAGGAAGGTAGTGTCATGGTAGAACGACTGCAGCAAGAGACCAATGGCTTATTCTGCTGGTCAAAGATCGATTACGAACTTCGGCAGATGTACGTTAGATCACGTAGACATTGTTTTGACCAAGAATGGTAGATCGGTGCTCATTGGGCATTGCCTCAGCCCTGCATATTCAACTTCACAAAGAATCGGTAAAACCAACAGGGACTCGGCGTTCATGGCTGGAGTTTTGTTTGTTGGGGGTGTAGGAAGAGCGCCTTTTTTTTTTTTGATCGAATGCGTGTCTCAGTGCAACCCTCTTCCGTCCTGTACGTCTCTTGACATCTCCTTCCCCCCCCCCCCCCCCCCCCCCCCCGATTCACATGCACTTGGCAGCCCCCCTTGGTGTGTTTCTCACACGGGCGAAATACAGGAGGTGATTTTAAAGCCAGCAGACCCGTGTGTTTCATCATTGTGAGAAACCCCGCGCTGTAGTTTTGAAATTCCCTGGGCTGATGGTCCAGAGGTGGGCAAGAGGGATGCCCTGTCCATGAGAATCTGTTAGTGGAAGGCTACGCCCCACTTCCACTGTGCGTCACGCGCCACTGAACCAGTGTGGCGCGGTTCACTTCCTCAGCTCTTTCCTCCATGGTCAAGCCTGTTTTCTTTACCTAGCAACTTCACTTTTTTTTTCCTTTTTATGGTGCTGGAAACATATTTATTTACCTTATGTTTCTGGAAATTAACATTCTGGCACTAAACCGCTGCGTGCATTTTTCATTCGTTATAAACAACTTCGTCCCTCAAAATAGTGTGTGTGTGTGTTTTTGCCGGGAAAAAAAGACGTGATAGCCTGGCATAATTTGTGGTATTATTTGCTCTAGTTTCCTAAAAGTGTGGACATAGGCTTGCAGGATGTGGGTGTGCATAAACAAATGTTTAGCTTTCTTTTTAATCCTTTAGCAATACCAGACTGATCTTTCGTTACCTTTTTTGATAAATGGAGTCGGTTGATCACCTAAAAAAAAAAACCCAAAAACCTGTCGCCACTGTCAACTTTGAGTTTTACACGTTTCGATTGCTGTTGATATTGTTCAGAACACAGGCCCTGAACGTCGGCCTCCTTCGGTCATCACTCGCTGCAGCCACCACACGAACCACTGCATGGGGTTCTCCACCTACATGGACTCCTTAATGCTGTGTCCGTCTTGTCCAACATTGCCTAGTGGTTATCGACTCCATCTTAGTCCCCGCGGCCCCCGGGGGTTCTTCCAGTGCAAACAGTCCCCCCTGCCTCCTGGAGTTTCCTCCTTTCTGTCTCTCTCTGATTCTGCCTGTGGTGTCAGTGTCTCTCTTTACTGTCTACTGTTTTTCCGCCTGTGTGGTCCATCCAGTTTTAGTTCCGGAAACTCGCATTTCTAAAAGCAATGGATTATGAAATGCCAGCTTTCTTCTCGTAATCTGGCGGCTTACTGTCAAGACTGGGTAGGGCCTGTTCCATTGTGCAGTGTTAATTTGCCTGCGTCCTTTACGTGGAGTTCTTTTTTTCGCATTTGATTAAAAAAAAAAAAAATTCTGGGGGTGATAAGTCAAGAGGAATGCCTACCGCTGCTCGCACAGCCTAGCTTTTTATTTCTGCCATTAGGATGTTAACTGTTTCGCTACCGTGTCATGGTTTGCTTTTGTTGCGAGTTTCATGTATGGATCGGACCTGTTCAGGGTGTGCGCGTGCAACCCTGTTCGAGTTATGACTGTCCCCCAAAAGGCTCGCTGTGGTTGGCTGGGCTAATAATGGAAATTTTTTTTTTTAAATCTCCTTTTCAAGGCGATTACTTCCATTCGGTGGCCCCATGTCGGAACGATTCACGTCCTGAATCCATCAATCAGTTGTCTGCTTTCGGACTTCTTCCCTTTCTTCTCTTATCAATCCATCCATTGTTGAACGATCAGCACCCTCCTGGCAATGCTCATTTCTCTCCGATACCAGCCCGGACCATAAGCAGTGATGTACATGTATGTAGACAACAGAAGCGCTTGTTTTCTGTTGGGTCCTAGTGACCGAACAGGCGATGGGTGAAGTCAAAGAATCCATAGATGCTGAGCACGTATGGCTCAAATTCATGTCGTTGCTGAACTATTTGACGGTTGAATAGTCATTTTTGAAGTGTTGGGGGGTTGAAAATGGGAAGGCGAGGGGGGGGGGGGGGGCGGACAGGGATTAATGACAATTTTTGCTGGCACTCGTTCTTGAAATTAACACAATGACCAGACAGATTGGTGTTAATAAAGTCGACCTCAGTTGTTTATTGTTGGCAAAGCTTCGTTCGATCTACTGATGCGTACTTTCTGACATAATTCCCTTTCTAAAACCTTTTTTTTTGCAGTAGACATGACAACAAAAGTACAGTTTAAAGAAACTACATTTAAAAGAAACTATTACCCTGTCTGCAAAGAACTGCTTACCTTTTTTTTTTCTTTGAAGACGTGTTGCTACTGCCTGTTAATTTTTTTTTCTGTTTTCAGGTGTCCCTGAGCACTTCGTCTCAATACTGCCAGTGTGGTCATTTTGTAAACTTTTATTGTCAACAACAGAATCACAGAATATACCTACAGGAGGCTGGAACATAATGGGTTCAGGGGTGTAAATATTTGTATTCCTGCAGAAATGAAGACCAGCATGTAAATACTCATACGTACAGTCGAGTTGATGTAGATACATTTGCCAGTGCATGACCATGTATCACAGATACGCTAGCTTAGAGAAAAATTCTCATCATTCGCCATGAAGTAAAGGATCGATCTACATTTTAAATATTCACGATAGTCAAGACTCGAACAGATTTTTTTGCGGAAATAAACTTTTTTCTCAGTTTTTAAAGTCAAATACACACTAGCAAGTTTTCATACCATAATAAATATGTAAAGCGATAATTTTCCAAATGAACATTCTTTTAATAAACATCTTTAATTTTTTTAAATGGTGTGTATTGATCGGGCGCACAGTACAACTCCTTACAGTGTTAGTCTGCAGTAAAAATGTTATGAAGGGACGAGGTGCTGTACTGTACCTTTTTCTCAGATGTTCTCAAGGATCCTAGACCTCACTCTTTTCATTTAAACTGCAAGTAAAACGCGCACCGTCTCGGGTCGAATACACACGGATTTCAAGTACATGATGTGCCTAAACAGTTTGTATTTTGCATATATTTCTGGTATTAATTGGGTTGCAAGTAAATGATGTGCCTAAAAAGGTTATATTTTGCTTATATTTCCGTTATTAACTTCAATGAAATCCAGTCACCCACTTTGTTTTTAAACTTGTCGGTTTGTATCTAGAGTATTTTTGCCGTTTTAAATCTATGTTATGACAAACATCGGCTTCAGGTCAGCTTCATAACCAGGTTTGGTTTTACTTACCTGTAAAAACAGCATACCACTGGTTTTAAGTTTATGTTAGCCATTATTTTTTTTTGTTGCCTACCTGTTGGGATCATTCTTGCTTCCTTTTTGTTTTAAATTGTAGTGGGTTGTTTTTTTTTTTTTTGTTGTACTGATGTTTTATACAATCTTCATCTTAGTATCTGTGTTTCCATTTTATTTGTACTAGTGTTCATAGATATCATTTATTAATGTTTTTGTGTTGAATTGGTACTAAAGTGCAGAGATTTGTTTTATTCTCAAACTGCCGAATTATCTGAGGTCGTTTATGGTACACACGTACGTACTTGTTATATTACTCTGACATTTGAAAGCAGGCTTGTTTCGTTACGATAGCGTTATGGAATGTAGATACTATTGTGTTCGGTAATATAAAAAAAAAGTCAAAGGTGGTTCATGCCTTTTTTTATCATTGATTTGCGTAATGTCACGCTTCACACCCAATGTCTGAAAATACCAAATGAACATTCCTGAAGACTTCAAACCAGTTGATTATCAAAAGTACTATCAATGTAAATTTGGTTTCCAACCCCGGCACATCTCCAGTGATAATTGGTTTCCAACCCGGGTACTTATCATTGAGGGGGGGGGGGGGGGTTAATTTTTTTAGTTCCCAACCGGCTTCTACCCAGAATAGGGTTTGCTTTGGGATTTTTAAAGGCAGGACTGAAGGCACACAATCGAGTGTCATCCACTGTGTGCCGTCGAACTGCCTCAGTGGCGGTTGGTTAGCTAAATATTTCCATGAATGTTGTTTTCCGCCAGCCGTCTGGGGGAAACGACCATCTTCAGCACTCGGTATCGAGTCCTGTCTCATGGAAAGGGTAAGCTCTCTCGTTGGAGAAGGCCTTTTTTTGACCAGAACGGTCTTCAGACAGATAACCCCGACTACAACTGGGAATTCCCGAACAAGGCATATCTGGAATTTCCTGGTTCCGGCAGACAAAGGCATGTGTACGTGTAATGTTCAGAATTTCGTTTGGATTACAGCTCACTTTTTTTTCACACCTGTCGAGATAAAACCGACATTTAACTGACATTTTGAAGTCTTCCGCTTCCCAAGGGTTTTGCTGTGGTCATACTATCCTAGTTAAACAAGACTGTCTCCTCGTGCGCTTTGGTCACCTTGTTTCTGTCACACCAGCGTTGACATATCTGATATGAAAATATTTACAAGTATGCTGAGAGAGTGATTTAGTGTGTAACCATTTACGTCGATATGGAGCGCTAAGCCAGGGTTGCAGAAAGAGAAACCGCTCATGCGAACGCTACAAAGATAGGCTGAAAGACAGTCTCCACTGGTGTGGTGTCTGAAAGACAGTCTCCACTGGTGTGGTGTCTGAAAGACAGTCTCCACTGGTGTGGTGTCTGAAAGACAGTCACCGCTGGTGTGGTGTCTGCCCTGCTGGTCTTGAGCTAAAGACAGAACACAGTGCTGTCTGAAATACAGTCACCGCTGGTGTGGTGTCTGCCCTGCTGGTCTTGAGCTGAAGACAGAACACATTGGCGTGCTGTCACAAGAAAAGCACAGCACCACAGACCTTCAAAGAGGCGCGTCGTCTCAAAAGCCCCGGCAGCGAGAGAACTGGCCACCAAGCGGAGATCGAGACCACTACTGCGTCAACAGCAGACCTCCACTGTCCTGACCGCTCACCGTGACTCTGCACATCACTACTTGGACTACAGAGCCACTCCCGTGTGCGTTGATGACTGCGCAGATATGTCTTCCTCGAGACAGAGGGAGCACCATGATGATGATGATGGTGATCGATACACACCAAGTTGCTGTAGCTGCACTGGGATATGTAAAGTCAAAAAGTATCAGAACTGCACGTCAGCAACAGGTGTAAGCACGCACGGAGCACTAGCAGGGAAGTGCTGTGGATTTGCAGAACCCCATCGCGCCATGCGTCTTTGAGAGTGTCAGGTGTCCTGACCAGTATTGCAGATGTGTCACTGTCGTCTTTGAGAGTGTCAGGTGTCCTGACCAGTACTGCAGATGTGTCACTGTCGTCTTTGAGAGTGTCAGGTGTCCTGACCAGTACTGCAGATGTGTCACTGTCGTCTTTGAGAGTGTCAGGTGTCCTGACCAGTATTGCAGATGTGTCACTGTCGGGCGAGGCAGGGACAGATTATGAAAGCAAGCGTAGACTGCAGCCTTGTCATGTAGTCGCCCCCTAGAGAGCGACAGCGGCAGCATCCTCATTCCCCAGTGATCCTCTTGAATTCAGTGGCCCTTATTGCCTTCCTGTCGTGGACACTTCAGTCGCTCTTTCATCTCCTTGCCCTGCGTGACGTCATGTCAGCGTCACCTTATCGTACGTTGATTGAACGGTAAAATCCACCAACTCTCAATAAGCATATCGCAAATTTTCGGTCTATTTTATAAAACCTTTATCATGTATTAAAAAAAAACATGGGCTTTCTACATGACAGCCTGAAGCACATCCTTTTTATCCTGAAACTGGTACGTTGACAGAGAACTTCACTAGAGGGACGTGGTGGCTGGCATTCTCCTGAGGACAGCCGTCCTCGAACCGACTCCGCAACTAAACAGTTAATCCCATCAGCAGAGGAGCCAGCAGGATGGCTTGCTGTGCCTTTTTGGATCAGAGCAGGCAACGCTGAATCACCACCGCCGTGATCCAGCAGCAGAGCGCGCACGATGATCCGATGGTGACTGCTCCCCGTGTGACTGCTAGTGCTGACACTGCAACACGATGGTTCAGGGTGTAGCTGTGGTAAGGGGGGGGGGGGGGGGGGTCGAGCAGACTGGGCGGAAGTAATGTCTTTTCAGCAGGGGACAGAGTGGGAGTAATGCCTTTGCAGCTGGGGACAGGGTGAGAGTAATGCCTTTGCAGCTGGGGACAGAGCGGGAGTAATGCCTTTGCAGCTGGGGACAGGGTGGGAGTAATGCCTTTGCAGCTGGGGACAGAGTGGGAGTAATGCCTTTGCAGCTGGGGACAGGGTGAGAGTAATGCCTTTGCAGCTGGGACAGAGTGGGAGTAATGCCTTTGCAGCTGGGGACAGGGTGAGAGTAATGCCTTTGCAGCTGGGGACAGAGCGGGAGTAATGCCTTTGCAGCTGGGGACAGAGCGGGAGTAATGCCTTTGCAGCTGGGGACAGGGCGGGAGTAATGCCTTTGCAGCTGGGGACAGAGCGGGAGTAATGCCTTTGCAGCTGGGGACAGGGCGGGAGTAATGCCTTTGCAGCTGGGGACAGGGTGGGAGTAATGCCTTTGCAGCTGGGGACAGGGCGGGAGTAATGCCTTTGCAGCTGGGGACAGGGGGGGAGTAATGCCTTTGCAGCTGGGGACAGAGTGGGAGTAATGCCTTTGCAGCTGGGGACAGAGTGGGAGTAATGCCTTTGCAGCTGGGGACAGAGTGGGAGTAATGCCTCTGCAGCTGGGGACAGAGTGGGAGTAATGCCTTTGCAGCTGGGGACAGGGTGGGAGTAATGCCTTTGCAGCTGGGGACAGGGTGGGAGTAATGCCTTTGCAGCTGGGGACAGAGTGGGAGTAATGCCTTTGCAGCTGGGGACAGAGTGGGAGTAATGCCTTTGCAGCTGGGGACAGGGTGGGAGTAATGCCTTTGCAGCTGGGGACAGGGTGGGAGTAATGCCTTTGCAGCTGGGGACAGGGTGGGAGTAATGCCTTTGCAGCTGGGGACAGGATGGGAGTAATGCCTTTGCAGCTGGGGACAGTGTGGGAGTAATGCCTTTGCAGCTGGGGACAGAGTGCGAGGGCGAGGGGAGGCAACATGTCGGTAAAGAGTATTATACATCGGCGAGCTAGATTTGTACGGGGAAAAAAGTCGATTTCCAATAATTCAGTCTTATTTCCGCTAACATGTTTTCCTCCCAATATATTCTAAAACCATAGCGTGTTATTTAATTTTATTCTTTTGGATCCGCTAAAAATTTACTCCCAATACAGTCAAACCATAGCGTGTTATTTTATTCTTCGTTTGTATCCGCTAAAATAATATTTTTTTATACCTACAACAACAAACACCAACGTGTTTACTGACTGTTTTTCCATGCGGGGTACGACTGGTAGAAGTAATAGTGTGTTTATTGCCATGGGTATTGTAATTGCATCCATCGCGCCACGCACTCCTACAATTTGACAGTTGATATTTCAATGTTACCTTTTCCTTCCGATGTTTCTCATGGATTTGAAGAAAATGCAGCAGAACTGTAATCCTTTATTGCTGTACTTCTTTCCCGGAGAGTTGCGATTGCCCACCAGTGAGGGAGGGAAGCGTCGTTTTTAAACTTCGTTTACAAAGTGTTATGTTGGGGGAATGGAGAAACCTCCCTCCGGGTCCCGAATCAAGTGTATCATCAATATGTATCATCAATATTAATCTTTGGTTCACCTGCTTCGTCTTCTCATTCTGTCGGCTGTGTATATATGCGCGTGCACGAATGCGATGCGAAACATCAATGCTCGGAAAAGAAAAAAATAAACAATGTGAACGTACCTCACCCACGTTTTGCTCATGCTCAGCCTTGAATGAAACTAACTGCAAAAGACGCGGTTGGTGAACTGCATCGTCTTTTTCCCCGGCTTTCTTAGAACTGCTCCGAAGTGACAATACATGCGTCCAGGTAAGTGGTAGTCTACCGCTTGAATTTGTTTTTGTTTTTTTCCAGATCTTTTCTCAGTGATTGTGGACATGCATTTCTACTACCTTTTTATTCCACGGAGTAATGATTGCAGTATAGTCGTTTGTTTTGAGTATTGTTTTTTGTGTGTGTTTTTGCGTGGATTATACAAATTAGCTGGAAAGTATTGTTTCCCCACCTTTTACTGTGATTTTTGTTTAACATGTTGCCAGTGAAGACACGTGACAAGCAGTAATGGCAAATCGTTTGCAGAATATGAGTACTTAACAGGGATATTTCTACTGCTTTAAAAGATTAAGAAAGAAAAACAGAAAAGAAAATCTAACCGACCCATCTATTATCAATGTTTGATCATGCTGACTATGACGTGAAGAACTTGCCTTACAGACAAAACAAACCAAAAAAAACTTCCAAAACCACACACACACGCGGGCACGCGCGCACTGGCACACACACACACACACACACACACACACACACACACACACACACACACACACTTACAATATATAACACTCCGTCATTAAAACTACCGTGAACTAATCGACAAAGAAAGGCGGACCTACCCGTTTCACTGTCAACTCACAAAACCAAGTCGATTGTATGCTGTCCCTCCCTCCCCGGCACTCACTGCTCCGCATTTCTGAAGACACAGTGGTGGCACTGGGTCGTTTTGGTCAGTGCAGTGGACGTTGTCGCAGTTATGAGCCGTTACTGAAATACAATACAGAAAGATGAAGTATTTGTCCTGTTGGCATGTGATGGTACAGATTATCCTTTTATAACCATGCTTTCTTCATGATGATTGTTGGAAACGTCTTTTACAATCCTTGTGTTGTTTGAAACGTCTTTTACAGTCCTTGTGTTGTTTTGGACCACTAGAAGTGACCTGAATGATGAGCTGGTGGGGTCTGTGAACCCACTTTCCTTGGCACATTAATTTACATCTGATGGGCAAACACTGATTTCATTTATTTTGTGTCAAGTTGGGGGTTGTAAGGAAATATTTGCGTTTGGTCTGTATCAGTTGAGTGATTGCGTACAATACAGTGATTTACAATAAGTTTTTTCTTTTGGTCTGTGTCAGTTGAGTGATTGCGTACAATACAGCGATTTACAATCAGTTTTTTTCTTTTGGTCTGTATCAGTTGAGTGATTGCGTACAATACAGTGATTTACAATAAGTTTTTTTTTCTTTTGTCTGTCAGTTGAGTGATTGCGTACAATACAGCGATGTACAATAAGTTTTTTTTTCTTTTGGTCTGTGTTAGTTGAGTGATTGCGTACAATACAGTGATTTACAATAAGTTTTAATTTCTTTTGGTCTGTGTCAGTTGAGTGACTGCGTACAATACAGTGATTTACCATAAGTTTTTTTTTCTTTTGGTCTGTGTCAGTTGAGTGATTGCGTACAATACAGTGATTTACCATAAGTTTTTTTCCCCTCTTTGCACCCCCTACTCTGCACTAGTATTTCCGTGTGGTTGAATTCAACTGTTTATCAACTAGGGGATTTTCACATATTATCCATTAATTTACTTATTTTTCTCCCTCGGTTTATTACTGAGACATTGTTGTATAATTTTATGTTTGCTGACAAATGTCTGGAACCTATCGTCTGTTGACCTTTGATTCGACCGGCCTATCGTCTGTTGACCTTGATTCGACCATACCGTTTTTAACGGAATGCATTTCTCAGAAAATGTCTATCGATTTCGTCTGGAGACTTCTTGGACTCTGCTTGTGTTTATCGATTTGGTCTGGAGACTTTTTGGACTGTGCTTATGTTTATGGACAAGTGAATCTGACCATTAAGCTCGAGGTCTCGTGGGAACAGACGAGTGATGCCTGTTTTGTTATGTGCGGGTTATTGGTCATTAGCACGTAAGAACAAACAAGAAAAGAAATAGAATATTAATCGCTGCCTGTGAATCTTTTCAACGAAATATGTGGTGATCGATTTTTTTTTAATGTGAAGGTAATGCTTAAATAGTTCGTTGTAGATCCAAACGTTATTTGTTAGTATGGGCAATTCAGGTTCGTTGTCAAACCATGAAAATATGAATCATATTTTGTTGCATGGAAACTATCTTTGTTCTGAGAGCAACCGTATGTTTGAGCTTGTTTTTGTTGCAAAGGAAAAAATTGACCATGTCTTCTTTCAGAAATATTTTGCTCGTCATCTGTCTTCGCTCTTGATCTCTCGTCACTAGTGTACCGATCTGATTAATGATGTATGCATGTCGTGGACACAGTGCCACCTCCTGATCAACACTTGTTGTCCAGTACAAATCGCCGAACTCAGCTGCGGACTGCATGCTACTTGCCCTGTTTCATGGGCTTAGCCTGGTGACACGTCTTTAGGTGTGCAGAGACGTTGAAAGCATATATAGGTGCTTTCAGACTTTTTCTTTCACACGAACACTTTCCATGGAAGTAGTTTGGCTGTAACTGTAACTGCGATGTCGAGAGCATCGGGTTATACTGAAAAAAAGCGGACATCACGATCGGGGACGTACATACAACATCATCCTGCATGGTGTGGTCAAACAAACAAGCCATCGTACGTCACTTGTTTCAGAAAGTGGTGGTGAAGATCCGCATCAAACGGCAATCCGGGAGGGGGGGAGGCGGGGGGGGGGGGGTGACTCTTGTCAGTCTGGACCAACAACTACT
>CM031628.1:49770946-49783446 GCA_018398815.1 Conus ventricosus | reverse complement strand
CTCCTTCGCCTTGTTCCCCCCCCCCCCCTCTCCCTCCCTCCTTGTTCTCACTCACTCTACTTCTGTGTGTGGTGTTAGGAACTCCTTCGCCTTGTTCCCCCCCACCTCCCTCCCTCGTTGTTCTCACTCATTCTACTTCTGTGTGTGGTGTTAGGAACTCCTTCGCCTTGTCTCCTCCCCCCCCCCCCCCTCCCTCCTTGTTCTCACTCATTCTACTTCTGTGTGTGGTGTTAGGAACTCCTTCGCCTTGTCTCCCCCCCCCCTCCCTCCCTCCTTGTTCTCACTCATTCTACTTCTGTGTGTGTGTTTAGGAACTCCTTCGCCTTGTCTCCCCCCCCCCCCTCCCTCCTTGTTCCACTCACTCTACTTCTGTGTGTGGTGTTAGGAACTCCTTCGCCTTGTCTCCCCCCCCCCTCCCTCCCTCCCTCCTTGTTCTCACTCATTCTACTTCTCTGTGTGGTGTTAGGAACTCCTTCGCCTCGTCTCCCCCCCCCCCCCCCTCCCTCCCTCCCTCCTTGTTCTCACTCATTCTACTTCTGTGTGTGGTGTTAGGAACTCCTTCGCCTTGTCTCCCCCCCCCCCCCCCTCCCTCCCTCCTTGTTCTCACTCATTCTACTTCTGTGTGCGGTGTTAGGAACTCCTTCGCCTTGTCTCCCCCCCCCCTCCCTCCCTCCCTCCTTGTTCTCACTCATTCTACTTCTGTGTGCGGTGTTAGGAACTCCTTCGCCTTGTCCCCCCCCCCCTCCCTCCCTCCCTCCTTGTTCTTACTCACTCTACTTCTGTGTCTGGTGTTAGGAACTCCTTCGCCTTGTCTCCCCCCCCCCCCCCCCCCCCTCCCTCCCTCCTTGTTCTCACTCACTCTACTTCTGTGTGCGGTGTTAGGAACTCCTTCGCCTTGTCTCTCCCCCCCCCCCCCCCCTCCCTCCCTCCCTCCTTGTTCTCACTCATTCTACTTCTGTGTGTGGTGTTAGGAACTCCTTCGCCTTGTCCCGCCCCCTCCCTCCCTTCTTGTTCTCACTCACTCTACTTCTGTGTGTGGTGTTAGGAACTCCTTCGCCTTGTCTCCCCCCCCCCCCCTCCCTCCCTCCTTGTTCTCACTCACTCTACTTCTGTGTGTGGTGTTAGGAACTCCTTCGCCTTGTCTCCCCCCCCCCCCCCCCCTCCCTCACTCCCTCCTTGTTCTCACTCACTCTACTTCTGTGTGTGGTGTTATGAACTCCTTCGCCTTGTCTCCCCCCCCCCCCTCCCTCCTTGTTCTCACTCACTCTACTTCTGTGTGTGGTGTTAGGAACTCCTTCGCCTTGTCTCCCCCCCCCCCTCCCTCCCTCCCTCCTTGTTCTCACTCATTCTACTTCTGTGAGTGGTGTTAGGAACTCCCTCGCCTTGTCTCCCCCCCCTTCTCCCTCCCTCCTTGTTCTCACTCATTCTACTTCTGTGTGTGGTGTTAGGAACTCCTTCGCCTTGTCTCCCCCCCCCCCCTCCCTCCCTCCCTCCTTGTTCTCACTCACTCTACTTCTGTGTGTGGTGTTAGGAACTCCTTCGCCTTGTCTCCCCCCCCCCCCCCCCCCTCCCTCCTTGTTCTCACTCTACTTCTGTGTGTGGTGTTAGGAACTCCTTCCCCTTGTCTCCCCCCCCCTCCCTCCCTCCTTGTTCTCACTCATTCTACTTCTGTGTGTGGTGTTAGGAACTCCTTCGCCTTGTCCCCCCCCCCCCCCCCTCCCTCCCTCCCTCCTTGTTCTCACTCATTTTACTTCTGTGAGTGATGTTAGGAACTCCTTCGCCTTGTCTCACCCCCCCCCCCCTCTCCCTCCCTCCCTCCTTGTTCTCACTCATTCTACTTCTGTGAGTGGTGTTAGGAACTCCTTCGCCTTGTCCTCCCCCCCCCCTCCCTCCCTCCCTCCTTGTTCTCACTCATTCTACTTCTGGTGTGGTGTTAGGAACTCCTTCGCCTTGTCTCCCCCCCCCCCCCCCCCTCCCTCCCTCCTTGTTCTCACTCATTCTACTTCTGTGAGTGGTGTTAGGAACTCCTTCGCCTTGTCCCCCCCCCCCCCCCCTCCCTCGCTCCTTGTTCTCACTCATTCTACTACTTCTGTGAGTGGTGTTAGGAACTCCTTCGCCTTGTCTCCCCCCCCCCCCCTCCCTCCTTGTTCTCACTCATTCTACTTCTGTGAGTGGTGTTAGGAACTCCTTTGCCTTGTCTCCCCCCCCCCCCCCCCCCTCCCACCTTGTTCTCACTCATTCTACTTCTGTGCCCCACCTGCTCTGCGGGTTTCTCATTTATTTCTTTTATTTTGGGAGAGTAGGGTTTGTTTTTGTTTTTGTTTTTTGGGGGGGGGAGAGTAGGGTTTTTTTTTTTTTTTATTTTGGGAGAGTAGCGTTTGTTGTTTTTTGAGTAGGAAATGAACTGATGTTTGAACTTATACAATGAACAAAGAAACTAAAAGGCGAGCCTGTGTTAAGTTCTGTGTGTGTGTGTGTGTGTGTGTGTGCTGCCCTTTTTTTTTTTCACTGAGGCGTGATGAGTGAGCGGTTGTGTGCCCTGATAGCGCTGCAGCAGTTGTTTTAGATTAACGAAATGACAGTGTGCTGCATCCGCGCGTGTGTGTGCTGGTGATGCTTTTTACATTATTACCATTATTATTGTTGTCGCTCTCCTCCTACAGAGTACGGTAATGAAGATGAGTTGTTATGGACTGGTGCGAAGGCCCTGCCCATCATTTGTGACATCTGTGTAGCGGAGAGAGAGAGAGAGAGAGAGAGAGAGAAGGCCCTGCCCATCATTTGTGACATCTGTGTAGCGGAGAGAGAGAGAGTGGTGTCTGGGTGTGCTGTCCCTAACCGGTCACCAGTTTTAAGGCGTCAGCTAGATGACCAGCAAACGTTGGCACGTTTCCCCACTGCCTGCGACTGCCCACAGCGTTCTACTGCTGCCACAACACCCCCCATCAGGTTCCAGGTTTTTTTTAATAAATAGAGGCCATGCAGTCACGGAAACAGTACAGTGAATCATGTGAAGTTTTAACCCCATCAGAACATTTGCAATGACTTCTGTTTGCCGGACAGTGATTCTCTTTTTTACCGTTAATTTTTACTTTGAACTGAGTTATTCTTTTAATTACCAGAGACCTCCTCCCCCTCCCCACCCCCCTCCCAGCCTCCCTCCCCCTCCTCAAACGACTGAGTTTCCCTGCTCCCTGATTGGACCAAAAGAAATGCCACACTCGCTTGGGAGTCTGGACAAATCTGATGCTGATTTCTACATACCAAACTCCAAGAAAATGGTTTGTCATTGTCGTTTCTTTATTTGATAAACAAAAAGTCTGTCATGATCGTTTCTTACTATTTCACCGTGTCTTTGAAAGGTATTTCATTATTATTAAGACTTTTTGGTTCTTTCCCTAAATCAGTTATAACCCCACCCCCACTCCCAATCTATCTCTCTCTCCCTCTCTTCTCTTTTGACTTAAAGAGGATTTCATCAATTACAGGAACGTTGAATATTGATGCAAAAGGAAAAGGAACGAGAAAAAAAAACCCACACAAACGCAAGTTATTTTTGACTGAGTGCTGTTCACGTTTCTAAAAAAATCATGACGAAGTTTTGATAAAACAAATGATTTGTAATCATCCGACATGAACCGTAGGTTTAGGCTTTGACAGTTTCTCTTCGCGTAACTGCGTTTGATAACTACCGCATTTCCCCACTCAGCACAAAGGGACTTTTGAGTATGTGAATATCAGCCTAGTGAAACTCTATCGGTTTTCTTTTTGAAACAGTGGATCTTTGAAAGATGCAGTTCGTCGAGACATTCTACCCAATAATTTTGTACTGTTCAGGAAACTACCTTCGTTTTGTTTAATC
Source organism: Conus ventricosus (assembly GCA_018398815.1). NCBI lineage: Eukaryota > Metazoa > Mollusca > Gastropoda > Neogastropoda > Conidae > Conus > Conus ventricosus. The sequence goes on along the minus strand of CM031628.1, from coordinate 49,779,584 downwards.
GACTTCGTTAGAATTTCCCAGACCAATTCTTTTCCGCTTCTGTGAACAGAACGCTTTTCAATACTTGATAAACTGATTAATTATCATGCATCTCTTGCCATTTTACTGGATTTATGATAGCGTGTGAAATGCGTCGCGTCATGGCTAATGTGGTGTATATAATTATATCCATGTCGTTTTTGTTTTCTCCTATGGGAATAACCTCACACCAGGACGTTTTAAGTGGTGATGTCTACATGCGCGGTAAAAAAAAAAAAAAAAAAAAAAAGATTCCACACCACGGAATCGCCCCAAACAAGTAATGACGAACGGACTGTTAGATCACCATTTCAAATACTTGTCTGCTTTTTTTGTGTGTGCAAGTGTCTGTGCGCGTGCATGTTCACGGTAGAACCATTTCGTTTTAAATTGTCAAATGCTTAGGAGTTGAAAGGATTCAGTGCTTGTGCCCACTCTCTCCCGTCTTTCACACAGCTTCTCTTCCATCAGTTTGTCGTGGTCGTCAGTGGCACCAAGATATATACATGTGTGTGGTACGTCAAGGCGGTTTGTGATCTGTGCTCTTTACCTTCTCTTTATTTTTCATTCAAAGCGACAGTGAATGAATAGCGACAGTGAATAAGTATGTATAGAAATGATTCTGTATTTTGTAACTACAAGAGTGTGTCGCGGTAAATTGTCCCACCCTCAACTACGTGAGACTATCCCGTCTAGAATATCGGACCGAAGTAGAAAATCGACTCAGAAAATAGAAGAAGAAGAAGAAAAAGAAAGAAACAGAACAAACAAGGCCCAGTTCATCTTGTGAATTCAAAACGTATCGTCTGCAAACAGGCACATGATGGATACATGTTTTTATCACAAAAACATTTTCTTTCTGTAGAATTATTCGCCAATCATTTTCCAATGACATTTGAAACACGTTTTTGTTATTGTTTTTAAGCTAACACCCTGTCTGGCCTTTCTCGTACCAGCCCCAGCTGTGCAATATTGTGCACAGCTCTGCAGTGCTCAGTTGTGTGCGTAACTGGAATGTAGGCCTCTTCTGAAGGTCCTCCCGCCAACTGGTGCGGAAACCGGAGGCGGTGAATGTCAGACGGTTTAGACACTGGGGCATAATGTGCGAGACCAGTTAACGACATTTGGGGTAAATCCGTGTATTCAGATTGTGTCCCTATAAAGAACATGTACAAAGTTTTGTCAATGTATTTAGATATTTTATTCTCTCCTCTCTCCTCTCTCTCTCTCTCCTCTCTCTCTCTCTCTCTCCTCTCTCTCTCTCTCTCTCTCCTCCTGCATCCTTGTTTCCAATACGAACTGTATACGTGGAAATATGTCTGTATATACAATGGACTCTTTTACTTGCATAGAGTCGGTGGCCGTGTTGATGTGTGCTCTGTTCAATGTAGAGTTTATTGAAACGTTTCTCATTTTAGTGCTTTTGTGTTCTTCTAATGTCGGGACTGCGAAGAGAGAGAGAGAGAGAGAGAGAGAGAGAGAGAGAGAGAGAGAGAGAGAGACAGCGAGTGAGAGAGAGAGAAGGGGGGGGAGAGTGAGTATGAGAGAGAAAGCGTGTGTGCGAGCAAGAGAGAGAGAGAGAAAGTGTGTGTGTGTATGTGTGCGCGCGCGCGCGTGCGAGTGGGAAAGAGAAATGTGGTCGTGAAACCATCCACTGTGCTTCAGAAGTGTCCTGGAGCTCATTACTATGACATGATCTGCGAACAGTGGTGAAACAGTGAAAACTGTGGTTGCAGTTGTCTTTGCAATTTGTTTAGTGACCCAAGTCGAGGCTCTCCCCCCCCCCCCCCCCCCCCCCCCCCCCACTACCCCACCCCCCAGTTTTCTGTTTCTGCCATGTTTGCCCAGTCCTTTCTGGAAGATTTTTTTTTCTGTTGTTTTCAATTGCGTCAAATATTATGATGAACTCTAAGACTGTTTTGTTACTTACCCTGAAAAGTATCACTGTATTGTTATGTTTTTCTTTTAACATTTTTTGTGTGTTAATTTGTACAATAAACCCATCAAAAATCGAATTCAAACAGTACGATCGAAGCTATTCGTTTTTGAGTAGGATCCTCCAAACACATTGAACAGCGGTAGGGGGGGGGTTGGGGCAAATTATGCATTATCCTGTCCACACGTGATAAGGAACCCTAAGCTACATGTTCACTGACCGTTACCAAGGTCACCAACGGTCCGAGCATTTACGCCTGCAAAGGTCTTCTCTGAGAGGTCCAATCTGTCCACCAAGGTTGACGGACTGAACATGGTGCGTTTTGTTCCTTCTGCATGACGCTTCACTCCTCATGTCTTGTTTCTTCACCTCCAGGTCTGGAGGACGTGGAGGTGGTGGTTATTACAGCGCCCCCCCCCCCCCCTCCACCCCCCCCCCCCCCACCCCCCCCGCTCCCTTCACCGGTCCCCTTGAACCAAAATCTACAGTCTGTGCTGTGTCAGATTATGTCGCTTTCCTTTACCATGTCTTATGCCGTGAGGGCGCGGGGGTGGGTGGGTGGGCGGGCTGGGAAAGGGGAAAGAACCGAAGGTCAAAGTCTTTTGTCATAACTATTGTATAGTTGAACCTTGTGTTGTTTTGTGCACGCCGCACTGTGCCCCTCGCTGTGATGATGAACGGCTAACCCCACATCAGCACCCAGGCACACTGCCTTGCCCGGCCAACCAAGTCACTCTGTCTCTTTACCAAAAAGAAAAGAGAGAGGGTGGAGGGGGTGGGGGAGATTCAGGAAACTCAATGACGCGCGTTCAAGATTCAACGGAGAGTTCGCTCACGTCCGTTATAGTCAGCTGATAAGGTTTCAAATCATGGGGGTGGGTGGGGGGGGGGGGGGGGGGGATGTTTATAAGCGACCATGAAAGAATTTCCACGTTTAGATAAATTTGTTACAAAACAAATCTTCATGCAAAGAAAGCTTCTATGCCTTTTTTTTTTTAATGAAAGAACGGGTGTCCACATTCATCAGTTGGGTGGATCAGAATTGTGGGTCACAACCAGAAAACAAGTTTTAAGACAGGCATTAGGGTGGCTAGAGGGGGTGGGGGGGGGGGGGACGAAGAAGGGTATGATACACCGGATAGATTCATGGACAGGTGGTCTTGATAAATCATCATCCGACCTGATTGTTGATGTGCATTATTTGAGATCTTAGCAAGGCTCTTCACCTACCTTGTGACGCGAATTTCCTACTCAGAAATAAGAAATCCCCCCCCCCCCCTTTTTTTTTTTTTTAATAACTTAAATTAACAAACTTAAGGCACTACTGGTGAAATAACGAGACATTTATGTTTTGGCCCCTCTCGCGCACACAACGTGCACTTGTGTTCCTCAAGAATTTTCAGAACCTATCAAAATCTAGTACAGCCCACAACATGATATAAGCAGGATACCGCTATACGAATATTAAGTGTGCAGATTTTTTGTTTCTCTATAGTAATTACAAGTAATGATAAAGACGGTGGTGCAAAGATAACTCACGGTGACAAAAAACCAGCAGATAAATGACTGGGTGTCTGAAATGGGGTTCCCGAACGATCGGGTTCCTGAACAGTCATGGTCCCTAAAAATTGAGATCCCTGAACAGTGGGGTCCCTAAAAAGGGAGGTTCCTGAACAGTCGGGTCCCTAAACAGGTGTGATCTCTGAACAGTTGGGGCCCTATGAAAAAGGCCCTACCAGGCGGAAAATGAAGAAGCCAGCTGTGTTGGTGTGCAGTCGAGGTGGCTGCAACGCGATGTGTTGTGCGTCTGGATGTGTGCATGTGTAGTGCTGGTGGATCTGTGAGTCTTGCAATACTATTGAGAAGAGAAACACGTTTTACAATCTGAATGTTTTATGTGAATCTAGAACAAAAAAGTAAAACCACAAAAGATACCATGTTTAGAGTGTTATGATTTGTGAGAGTGTATGCTTGGAAGTTTTGAGGTGGCGTGTATGTGTGTGTGTGTGTGTGGGAGAGAGAGAGAGAGAGAGAGAGATTCAGTTCCTGTACGTTAAACTGTAATCCTCTTCACACCACCACCCAACCTCTCTCTCTCTCTCTCTCTCTCTCTCTCTCTCTCTCTCTCTCTCTCTCTCCTCTCTCCGCAATGTACACAAACATTCACATCCATGCATAAATTACTGTACAATAATATAGAGCCAGCGAGTTTGTCATACAATAAAACGGATCTCAATCTGGGTGAAACAGAACCCCAGAGAAGCAATGCCGATCCTGTTTTCATTCTATGCACAGAGGATGAGACGGTAACACTCAACACGCGTATCTCAATAATTCTTCACAGCAATCACCACAAAATTTACAGGATTCGGAGATCAAGCGGTCCCCGTTTACGTCTTAACTGTCCACAATCCCTAACCCCCTTTCCTTCGTCTGCCTTTACTATTTTCACCCCCCCCCCCCCCACACACACACACGCGTCCCACCTCTTCATCTGTCCCGCGTCATCAGTACCACGCACATTTAGGTCTTCAGTCTAAGGCTCTTCCAACTAGGCTATTTCGGCTGACAGTAAGCACGATGTTTTTTAACCTCAGTGAACGCCGACGACAAAGCGTCTTTGACTCGATTGAAACCCCGACACCTCTTCGCTTCGTCACATGATCGCATTAAGAATGCGAGTTTGTAGCGCAAAAGTCACACATCTTTTATGTGCTCAGTATTCCAATGAATCACCAGGCCACATTGGAAGAAGAGAAAACGGAAACTGGATTTGTACGAGGGACACAGACAGACTCGGCTGCAGAGAACACTCATACAATCATAAAAGAAAGATGAAGAACGAAATTTGATTTAAATGTTCTGCTTCTAATTCAGCTTCTTTGTCTGTAAATGTTGAATTTACACTTCATCTTTAGTTGGGATCAAGATAAATAATGTCTATAGGGTCAACGGTCAGAAAGGAGATCGTTTCTAATTACATTCAGCCGTTATTTTTCCCCACGTACTTAGCAAGAGTAACGTCCTTTGACAGATAAGAAAAGCCATAAGATTTTTTTTTACCCTCCACTCACTTCAGAAACTCCGATGTTAAGTACAACTCGAAGCGGCTTACAGATTATGTTCACGATTGACAACAGCATTCTATTACACATACGTGTATCTTTTCCATTTCAAGAACAATAAAACATGATTGAAACTTTTTTTCCCCCTTATTCACAGGACATTGTTGACATACCCCCCCCCATCCCCCCCCCCCCCCCCCCCCCCATCACACACACACACACACACACACACACACACACACACACCACACACACACACACACACAGCACACACATACTTTTCACACACACACACACGCGCGCGCGCGCGCGCGCGCCATACAAATAGGAAAAGGTTTGTGCATGAAAACCCAGAGAAGAGAGGAAACACAGCAGCCTGTGGTGTGGTCGATGATTAATCTCATTCTGGATGGTTCCTTAAGATAAATCATGCATATTGCCAAGATTTCAAATTAACAGTGGAAGTATCTCCGATCATACAAATCCGAAACTTACGTAAAAACTGTCCAAGTCAATTGAAACGCAACGACAATACAAAAATCCTTATTACAAAATTGTTTCATTTATTTCACCAACACAAAAAGACCATAACAGCACCGTTTATGTCTCAATATAAATTATGGCTGAAGCGTAAACCATAACGCGTTGTTACCATGTGTCTGCAAACATTAGAGAGATCTTGTCACAAGCTGAAGTCAACGTTCAACCGATATATTCATCTGTCAGTGTTTATCAGTCGCCTTTTATACAACACTGATCGGGAAAGTCCCTAAAGGGGGTGCTGTCTTTACTGCCCAGAGCAAACGCTTTGTTTCCAAGACAGGTCAGGAATCTGACCGAGATCGTGCAGCAACCACCCATCAGATAGGGCCACACCACCCATCAGATAGGGAGGGCCACACCACCCATCAGATAGGGAGGGCCACACCACCCATCAGATAGGGAGGGCCACACCACCCATATGATAGGGCCACACCACCCATCAGATAGGGAGGGCCACACCACCCATCAGATAGGGAGGGCCACACCACCCATCAGATAGGGAGGGCCACACCACCCATCAGATAGGGAGGGCCACACCACCCATCAGATAGGGAGGGCCACACCACCCATCAGATAGGGCCACACCCACCATCAGATAGGGCCACACCACCCATCAGATAGGGAGGACCACACCACCCATCAGATAGGGAGGGCCACACCACCCATCAGATAGGGAGGGCCACACCACCCATCAGATAGGGAGGGCCACACCACCCATCAGATAGGGAGGGCCACACCACCCATCAGATAGGGAGGGCCACACCACCCATCAGATAGGGAGGGCCACACCACCCATCAGATAGGGAGGGTCACACCACCCATCAGATAGGGCCACATCACCCATCAGATAGGGAGGGCCACACCACCCATCAGATAGGGAGGGCCACACCACCCATCACATAGGGAGGGCCACACCACCCATCAGATAGGGAGGGCCACACCACCATCAGATAGGGAGGACCACACCACCCATCCGATAGGGAGGGCCACACCACCCATCAGATAGGGAGGGCCACACCACCCATCAGATAGGGAGGGCCACATCACCTATCAGATAGGGCCACACCACCCATCAGATAGGGAGGGCCACACCACCCATCAGATAGGGAGGGCCACACCACCCATCAGATAGGGCCACACCACCCATCAGATAGGGAGGGCCACACCACCCATCAGATAGGGAGGGCCACACCACCCATCAGATAGGGAGGCCACACCACCCATCAGATAGGGAGGGCCACACCACCCATCAGATAGGGAGGGCCACACCACCCATCAGATAGGGAGGGCCACACCACCGATCAGATAGGGCCACACCACCCATCAGATAGGGAGGGCCACACTACCCATCAGATAGGGAGGGCCACACCACCCATCAGATAGGGAGGGCCACACCACCCATCAGATAGGGCCACGCCACCCATCAGATAGGGAGGGCCACACCACCCATCAGATAGGGCCACACACCCATCAGATATAACTGTGTGTCTGAAGTAGGGTTCGTGGGACAGACATGGTCCCTAGCAAGCGGCGTCTTGGAAGATACGGGGCCCTGAGCAATTCGGCCTCTAAACAAAAGGGTCTCTTAAAAAGAAATATTCCTGAACATTCGTGTACCTGAATGGTGGGGTTTCTGAACGGTCGGGTCCCAGTAAGGTGGGATCCCCGAACCGTCGGGCTCCTAAAAGGTGGGATCCTTGAATGTTCGGGTCCTTTAAGAGAAAAAGGGTCCTACCAGGCGGAACACGAAGAAGCCAGCGGTGTTGGTGTGCAGTCGGGTCCCTAAACAGGTGTGATCTCTGAACAGTTGGGGCCCTATGAAAAAGGCCCTACCAGGCGGAAAATGAAGAAGCCAGCGGTGTTGGTGTGCAGTCGAGGTGGCTGCAACGCGATGTGTTGTGCGTCTGGATGTGTGCATGTGTAGTGCTGGTGGATCTGTGAGTCTTGCAATACTATTGAGAAGAGAAACACGTTTTACAATCTGAATGTTTTATGTGAATCTAGAACCAAAAAAAAAGTTAAGACACACAAAATGTGATTTCTAGTGTGTTGTGATTTGAAGGAGCGTACGCGTGGAATTTACAGGGTGTACGTGTGTGCGTGTGTGCGTGTGTGTGTGTGTGTGTGTGTGTGTGTGTGTGTGTGTGTGTGTGTGTGTGTGTGTGTGCGTGTGTACATACATGTAAGCTCCCTTTACATTGCGTTCAAGTGTGCTACTCCCTCCTCTTTACAACACATTCTCTCACCCCCTCTCCCCTCGCCCATCTCTCTCTCTCTCTCTCTCTCTCTCTCTCTCTCTCTCTCTCTCTCTCTCTCTCTCTTGGTTCGTCTAATGCATACACACGCACGCACGCGCGCGCGCGCGCAATCGCACACATACACACATACGCGCACACACACACACACACACACACACACACACACACACACACGCTCAATAATGCACCAGCTATCTTAATGATGATGGAACAAGATAATCGAGGCTCTCTCACAACTCAACCCTTCAGAAACAAAAGCTTATCCAATTGTCATCCTAGCCTATGTACAGGGGATGGTACAGTGCACTCACTCAATGGCCATCTACTGATCGCGAGACAGAATTCACAGATCGCGAGACAGAATTCAGTGAATCAAGTAGCCACATATTCATCTGTACTATTCGCCACCACCCTCTCCACACCACACCTCTGTTCCCACAACCAGAGATATTTAGATCTCCAGTCCAACACTCTTCCCACTATTCCGGCTGACAGTAAGCACGATGTTTGTAATCCACATCAATGCCAGCTAGATAGCGTTTTTCACTTCCTTCTAATCCTGACATCACTTTGCCTGGCTTTGTGCTCGTAGTGATAATGCGAATTTCTGTTACAAACGTGACTCGCTCTAAATCTGCATAGTGTGCTGACGAGTCGGCATGCTGTATTTTAAGATTTGATCGCGCGCGCGCGCGCACGCGCGCGCTGTTGCAATGACACGTGGTCTTCAGCAGGTTCCCTGCCATCCACAAATGTGAACATCAATATACAATGACAAACGGTGATGTCACCAAACGTGAAAGTCTAGAAATAATTAG
>CM031628.1:49761825-49769946 GCA_018398815.1 Conus ventricosus | reverse complement strand
AGGGCATTGTTCCCTTCCCTACAGAGAACCTTCAAGCACTTATCCATGCTGGCATTGTCTGTCTCTCCCTACACTGCCCTATACAGCCGTAACTGTAAACATTGCCACAACGTCACAAAAAAAAAAAAAACGCACGTGCGTGCCTCCGTCTCTGTGTTGGCGAGTGCTAGTGTGACTTTGTTTATGTGTGTTGTGTGTGTGTGCGTGCGCGCGCACGCGCGCGTGTGTCTGTGTGTGTGAGCGCGCGTGCGTGCGTCCGTTGCGCGCGTGCATGAGCGAGTAAACTGTATGCGAATGTGTGTGTGTGTGTGTGTGTGTGTGTGTGTGTGTGTGTGTGTGTGTGTGTGTGTGTGCGCGCGTGTGTGTGTGTGTGTGTGTGTGTGTGTGTGTGTGTTGTGTGTGTGTGTGTGTGTGTGTGTGTGTGGTGTGTGTGTGTGTGTGTGTGTGTGTGTGTGTGTGCGTGTGTGTGTGCGTGTGTGCGCGCGCGCGCGCGCATGGAGTGGAGTGGAGTGGTGTGGTGTGGTCTGACGTGGCGTGGTGTGGTATGGTAAGGCAATGTTGCTTATAGCCCAGCCGACCACAAAGGGCCATATCATGGCTGTCATCACGTTAAAATCAACTCAAGTCATCAAAAAAACAAAACAAAAACAAAAACAAAAAAATTAAAAAAAAAACTTTGACACATCTCTTTAAAATACATTTCTAAAGACGTACCAGAAAATTCGTTAAAAACCTTTCTTCCGTAAAATCTTAGATGAAAAATATTAATCTCCCTCAGAAACTCAAAGATCACGTCAGGTGGGACATCTCTGAACAGGGTTTTCATGGACTCTGCTGTAAAGTGTTTATATCTCACATCGTGCAAGTCCCAACACTCTAAAATAATGTTTCACTGTGAGTGGAACATGACATGGAATGCACCACGGAGCTTCTTCACCTTTTAAAAGATAGGAATTGATATATACTGTTAAAAAAAAAGTTAAGGACCAACATTGAGAATGCATAAAAACTTTTAAAATTCACAAATTTCAATTGTACCGCCTTTGTGGTCCAAACAAATTGAACCACACGCACAAATTGATAGTGAATGCGGCAACTGCAATTTTGTGGCACACATTTCTCATGCGCCTTGAAAAACACGTGTCGCGACTTGTCATTTTTGGAACAAATTGGGGTGAATTTCTTATGGGTTTGGGATCCGAGGAGCATGTGCTGAATCAAAATCACGTGAAGCACGAGCTAAATCAGGCTGTAGGTCATAAAGTATGCTCAACCAAATGTCTTTAAAAGCCACTGTACTGGCGAAAAATGCAATGCAACAGCATGCCTCCACGTCGAAGACTGAACGAGCTGGATCGAGGAAGAGCAATAGCATGGCTCCAAGGAGTTGCAGTCCGGGAAGTGGCACGGAGACTTTGGGTAATCACACTCTGTTGTTATCAGACTCAACAAAGCTTTCAAGACACAGGAAGAGTGCAAGAACGACCACGCTCAGGTCGACCCAGAGGAACAACACCACGAGAGGACCGATACATTGAAAGGCAGGCCACACAAGAAAGAACAGCAAGTGCAAACAACATCAGATGTCGCCTTAGAGATGCCACCAACACTGTTGTCAGTGATCAGACCATACGAAACCGCCTACACGCCGCTAACCTCCGTGCTCGACGACCAGCCATAAGACCTCGTTTGATGATCCCCACAGAGCAGCACGCCGAGTATGGTGCACGCAACACGTGAGATGTACACATGAACAGTGGGCTAACGTGATGTTTACAGACGAGTCGCGGTTCTGTCTGGATCCCACTGATAGACGGAACAGGGTCTGGAGACGCCGTGGGGGGCGTTTTGAAGAAGAAGCTGTCCTGGAAAGGAACCGCTATGGTGGGGGATCCGTTATGATTTGGGGCGGCATAAACACACGCTACAGAACGGTTCTCTACAATGTGGCAGGGAACTTGAATTGGTGTTCGCTACCAAACAGAGATTTTGCAACCCCGGGTGCTGCCAGCCCTTCAACAGCCTGGACCTCGGGCAGTCTTTCAAGCGACAATGCACGGCCCCATCGCACCAGAGCAGTAAACACGTTTCTCCAAGCTGCTGGTGTCAACAGAATGCAGTGGCCCGCAAACAGCCCAGACCTGAACCCCATCGAACATCTTTGGGATGAGCTGGGCCGGAGACTGCAGCAGCGTCATCCTCCTCCTGCTAACCTGGGTCAGCTGTTTGAGTCACTCCAGCAGGAGTGGGCTGCTGTCCCCCAGGCCTTTTCTGCGCACATTGGTGAACTCCATGCGACAACGCTGCCTTGAATGCCTTGCCAATAACGGGGGACACACACGTTATTAACCATGACATTGAACAAACACTCCTCCTGTGACTTTCACATTTGGGGGTGGGGGTGTTTGTACTGCGCTCGGTTCCAGTTTGTTGATTCCTCGGACTTGTCATTGTCTTTACACACTTTTCACATATTCAATAAATTCATGTCACACTTGGAGATTGATCACTTCCCAATTTTCTTTTTTATATAAGTCAGTGAATGTTGGTCCTTAACTTTTTTTAACAGTATGTGCAAGTGGCGCAAGACTGTTTCTTCTTTACGGCCGCCTCGGGAACATGGTAAAAAAATCTTTCAGGTTTGGGCGGATTTTAAATAGTTTCTTATCCGTCTGCAAGGTCCATTCCTCTTGCCAGAGGTCTTTGACATAGGCCTGTGTTTTGGGTTTCAAATCAGTGTGAGGAATAGACAATGTGCTCAACTCTTTCTTTGTGGCACTCTTGGCAACCTGATCAACAATCTCATTGCCTGGAATGCCCACATTGCTGGGAACCCAAGCAAAAACTATGTTGTATCCGTTGGATTTTAGAGTGGTGTACAGTTCAAAAACTTTCAGCAGCTGAGGGTGCTTGAGATTACGGCCGGCAATGGCCTCCAAAGCAGAAAGGGAGTCTGATAAAATGAGGAAATCTTTATGTTTGGATTTATAGACCATTTTCAGAGCTAGGCGCAAGGCTGTCAGCTCAGCAGTGTAGATGGAGCTGTCGATGGGAATGTGTTGGTACATCTCTTAGGGGGATCTACTGCACAAAAACAGTAGAGGCAACTCCCTCCTCAGGTTTGGAACCGTCTGTGAACATTTCTTTTGAAAGATGGAAACTTGGAACACACTTCAGCAAAAAGGGACTTGTATGCCAAAGAACTAGTGGAATCTTTCCGATAAGAGGCTAAATCAAACCGGACCTCTGGAGTGAAGAAAGTCCATGGAGGGTCATCAGGAAACTTGGATAAATCACAAACTACTCCAAGGTCTATATCTGCTTTGTTTTAAACGGGGAAGAATACGAATCCCCAAGGGTGGAATAGAACTGGGGTGGTCAACGAATTTCTTTTGGAACTTGGGGTCAAAAACACAGTCATATGCAGGGTTTTGAGGTTCAGAAGAGAGACTCAGACAGTAGTTCAAGGCAAGTTTCAATCGACCATTTGAGAGGGATGGTTCTCCTGCCTCAGCATACAGGCTATAAACAGGGGTGGTGCGGAACACCCCCAGACACAATCGAAGCCCTTGATGGTGGATAGGGTCTAGACTTTTCAGGTAAGATGGTCTGGCCGAGCCGTACACTACACACCTATAGTCCAGTTTGGAGCGGATCAGAGCCCTGTAAAGATGGAGGAGAGTTTTCCTGTCAGTGTGCGCCACAACTCGTAGAATGTTCAGTGCTTTCTGACATGCAGTTTTTAAGTGTTGGATATGACTTTTAAAGTTCAGTTTTGATCACAAACAACACCCAGAAATTTGGCTTCTTTTACAGCTGGAATGGTGGACTTGTCCAGACGAATTTCAGGATCAGCAAAAACTTACGAAAATTGTGAAAAAGGATCGACTGAGTTTTGGTACTTGAAAAGGTAAACACGTTTTCCTCGGCCCACTGTTGGAACTTGCATGACACAAAGTTGGAGTCGACGCTGTACCGCTGGCGTAAGAAGCTCCAACTGCATTACAGCGCGAAGTCATCAACAAATAGAGAGGACTCAGAACCCTGGTTTGCCGATTTCACGATGTCGTTGATTCTGATGCTGAAAAGAGCAGGAGAAAGAATACTCCTGTGCGGTACACCCAGCTCCTGCCCAAGGATGTCAGACAGCGTGGTGCCAATACGCACCTGGAACTGCCCATCAGCCAGAAAGTTTTGAATAAACAGAGGCAGATGACCGCAAAAACCAAGTCTATGAAGATCCATAAGAATTCCTAATTTCCAGGTAGTGTCGTACGCTTTTTCTCGGTCAAAAAAAATAGCAACACATGCTGTTTACTGATGAAGACGTTGCGGATGGTGGTTTCCAGACGGACTAATATGGTCAACTGTCGAGTGGTACTTCCAGAACCCGCACTGTTCACTGGCCAAAAGGCCATCGGTTTCTAGCTTCCACATCAGACGGGAGTTGACTATCTTTCCATTAGCTTACAGAGGCAGCTAGTCAGAGCTATCGGATTGCAGCGTGAACACAAGAAACCTCAGAGATGAAGTTAGAGAACAGTGAAAGTTAGCACACCATGGACGACCCCACAGTGCAGACTACGACAAAGAGGAAGTGACAGCCAACCTGTACAAACAGAAAGACAACAAGAAGTCGCCGCCAGCCAGCCAAACATTGGCATCATTTGTATACACCCTCCTTCCCAAGACTCCCGTAACCCAGTAGATGTTTTACTAGGTCTGTCCTGGGGGGCAGATGCGGCAACAGACTGACCGGACGATGCCAAACGGATTTCAGCGACTGGATGTCTCAGGATCCCGGCTGACTGCGCGCAGTGTGTGCATGCAGGACATGGCAGTGGGAGCTCTGCTGGCTCCTCAACCACGCTGGTTCTCCAAGGGATGCTCTCCGACATCCTCAGGGGACTTCGCCTTCCAGTGACAAAAACAAAATGCCGTATTGAAGCGGTCAGCTGTATCCCCTCTGTTCGTATACACGGTGTGTGTGTGTGTGTGTGTGTGTGTGTGTGTGTGTGTGTGTGTGTGTGTGTGTGTGTGCGTGCGTGCGTGCGTGCGTGCGTGCGTGCGTGCGTGCGTGCGTGATGGCTGCCTCTTGTAAATCCTCTGTAAAGTTCTCTTTCCTTCCCAACAGCGGACAAAGATCGTGAGTGTGGTGCGCAGTACCGGGCCTCCATTTCTCCATGTTCTCATCGCACTTCCGTCTGTCCCAGTGCTCTCAGTGCCCGCTGCCTTACGACTCCTCAGCGGCTCGATGGGTCTTAGTGTCCCTCAGGGGGTGCCCCTTGAGGGCCGTGTTGGTGCGCTCAGTCAATGCGGTCACTGGCTGGTCTGACTGTTTGGCCGGCGCCAAAAAGAGAAAGCCGCTCAGACCACACTTTTGTGTGTGTGTGTGTGTGTGTTGTGTTGTGTGTGTGTGTGTGGTGTGTTGTGTGTGTATCGTGTTGGTGGTTTTTTACCCCAGTTGGGAGCGCGCACGCGCCGCGCGTGTGGGGTGTGGGTGGTGGTGTGTGTGCGCGTGGTGCGTGCGTGCGGCGGTGCGAGTCAGTTTGTGCGGGGCGCCGTGTGCGGCATGCGTGTGCGTGGGGTTTCATGTGCGGTGTGTGAGCAGAGAGATGTGTGTTTAGTGTGTGTGTGTGTGTGGTGTGTGTTGGTGTGTTGTGTGGTGTTGTGTGTGTGTGTGTGTGGCTGTACTTTAGTGTGTTTGTGGGGGTTTTGGTGTGGTTATTGGTGTGGTTGTGTGTTTCGTGTATGTGGTTGCATGTGTGGTGTGTGTGGTGTGGTTTTGTGTGTGGGTGGGGTTGGGGGTGGGGCGCGCGTGCCGCGGCGCCTGCGAGTGTGACGACTTTAACACTTCCCTTTTTCCCCCACCCAGGACGGGCTCTGTGATGGGGGTGTGGGGGGACTGTAAAACCCCTTTCTGGCAACCTAGCACCCCCTCCCCCCCCCCCCCCCCCCCCCCCCCCCCCTCGCCGACAATGTCAGCACAAATGTGGGTCCTCTCTATTTCAGCTATGCTGGTCCAGCACTCATCCCGCATAATTCTAGTCACGTGGAAGCGAGCTGCAGGCTATTAGGAAAGTGTGCTTCAGGTCGTCATGACTCAGCGCCGCTCTCTTGACAGAATATGGTTCCAGTCCCGTGGAAGCGAGCTGCAGGCTATTAGGAAAGTGTGCTTCAGGTCGTCTTGACTCAGCGCCGCTCTCTTGACAGAATATGGGTCCAGTCCCGTGGAAGGGAGCTGCAGGCTATTAGGAAAGTGTGCTTCAGTTCGTCATGACTCAGCGCCGCTCTCTTGACAGAATATGGTTCCAGTCCCGTGGAAGCGAGCTGCAGGCTATTAGGAAAGTGTGCTTCAGGTCGTCATGACTCAGCGCCGCTCTCTTGACAGAATATGGTACCAGTCCCGTGGAAGCGAGCTGCAGGCTATTAGGAAAGTGTGCTTCAGGTCGTCATGACTCAGCGCCGCTCTCTTGACAGAATATGGTTCCAGTCCCGTGGAAGGGAGCTGCAGGCTATTAGGAAAGTGTGCTTCAGTTCGTCATGACTCAGCGCCGCTCTCTTGACAGAATACGGTTCCAGTCCCGTGGAAGCGAGCTGCAGGCTATTAGGAAAGTGTGCTTCAGGTCGTCATGACTCAGCGCCGCTCTCTTGACAGAATTTGGGTCACACTGCGGCAGCGGCCTTCACCCGGAAAACAAAAGTTTAGCAAAAGCGAAATCCCTGAACTTGTGTTCTAGAAAATGGGTATTTGTGATGGTCCATCGCCAACACGCATCTAATTTTGAGGGTACTGATATGAAGGTACGCACTCACACACGCACGCACGCACACACTCAGTTCAGGAAACCAGAGAAGTCTAAAACTACAGTTCAGGAAAATACAGAAGTCAAACTACAGTTCAGGAAACTAGAGAAGTCTGAAACTACAGTTCAGGAAACTAGAGAAGTCTAAAACTACAGTTCAGGAAAATACAGAAGTCTGAAACTACAGTTCAGGGAACTAGAGAAGTCTGAAACTACAGTTCAGGAAACTAGAGAAGTCTGAAACTACAGTTCAGGAAACTATAGAAGTCTGAAACTACAGTTCAGGAAACTAGAGAAGTCTGAAACTACAGTTCAGGGAACTAGAGAAGTCTGAAACTACAATTCAGTAAGCTAGAGAAGTCTGAAACTACAATTCAGTAAACTAGAGAAGTCAGAACCTACAATTCAGTAAACTAGAGAAGTCTGAAACTACAGTTCAGGAAACTAGAGAAGTCTGAAACTACAGTTCAGGAAACTAGAGAAGTCAAACTACAATTCAGTAAACTAGAGAAGTCTGAAACTACAATTCAGTAAACTAGAGAAGTCAGAACCTACAATTCAGGAAACTAGAGAAGTCTGAAACTACAATTCAGTAAACTAGAGAAGTCAGAACCTACAATTCAGCAAACTAGAGAAGTCTGAAACTACAATTCAGTAAACTAGAGAAGTCTGAAACTACAATTCAGTAAACTAGAGAAGTCAGAACGTACAATTCAGTAAACTAGAGAAGTCTGAAACTACAATTCAGGGAACTAGAGAAGTCTGAAACTACAGTTCAGGAAACTAGAGAAGTCTGAAACTACAGTTCAGGGAACTAGAGAAGTCGGAAGCTACAGTTTAGGAAACTAGCAATGTCTGAAAATACAGTTTGGGAAGCTAGAGAATTCAGAAACTACAGTTCAAGAACCTGGAGAAGTTTAAAACTACAATTCAACAAACTGGAGAAGTCTAAAACTACAGTTCAGGAAACTAGAGAAGTCTGAAATTACAGTTCAGGAAACTAGAGAAGTCTGAAACTACAGTTCAGGAAACTAGAGAAGTCTGAAACTACAGTTCAGGAAACTAGAGAAGTCTCAAACACTACAGTTCATTAACCCAGGGAAGTCTGAAACTACAGTTCGGGAAACTAGAGAAGTCTCCTACTAAAGATTTTAAAACTAGAGAAGACTGAAACTACAGTTCAGGAAACTAGAGAAGTCTCAAACTACAATTCAGGAAGCTAGGAAAGTCTGAAACTACAAGTCAGGAATTTAGGGACGTCAGGAACTGTTATAACATCTTGGTATACAAAAGAGAGCGATGAAGCAAAAAATAA
>CM031628.1:49746825-49756825 GCA_018398815.1 Conus ventricosus | reverse complement strand
GCCCAACTTCTGAGAAGAAAGAGTCTGTAGGAGCTGATCCCTCGAAGATGGGATGGGACCTATTTGAGATCGATTTTCGTATCGATGCTCACAAATATGGGCACCATCAGCGGGGAGAGTTAACCCCAAATGCAGCCTCGGCTAGCGGAACGGATCGCAGTGAGAGGTAACTTGCCTGGGGGGTTGGATTGTCAGTCAAAAGTCTGGAGACTGTGGTCACTCGGCGGGTCCAGACATTTGGCTACGGGTGGTCTGGGCAGATTGGTTTAGAGGAACAACTAGTGGCAGCCATGGGAGTCCGTGACGCCGTAACTGGTGTTGTCTTTGTTTACAGTGGGCTTGAGCGTTTAGAGGGGCTGATTTCTGCCGGCGGTAGTCGTTTGCGACGGAGCTGACACACGTCGGATTTCGCCTTAGATACGGGGCGTAAACCGTTCGTCTTGACGCCCCCCTGCGCCCTTCCAGATCCAGCCACTTACACGATGGTGGGCGAGGCCTGGAGACACGGCAGTCCGGCAGAGCCGGATCTGACGTCATTTAGATCAGACGCTTCTCATGGTGCACTGTGACGCAGGCGTGGCGATGGCCACAAAGCGGAATTCTGGCAAGACCTCGTTCAAAGAGACTGGGAGGCCAGCGTCCCAGCGTCCTTGCTCTAGGGCCATTTCTTCACTGGGCCGAGTATGGTGAAGGCTGTGACGCTGATTCCGTCATTCAAGTGTCTGTGAATGTAAAGGTGTGTTGATGGCTTTTGCCTGTGGTTTGGGTATGCGTTACCTGGAGTGAAGGCAGATAGAGCACTATCCTAAACGAAACAACACTAATAGATGGCATTTAAAAGTTCTATGTTCTACATTTTATTGTTCAAACTCCATTTCTTATACTCGAAATGTGAAATTCGAAATTTCTACCATCATCTATACAAGTAAGTCTGCAACTGACGAGGGGCTGGCGTTTAATAAGATATGAAACTGAAAGCAGCAATTCAGTATTATCACAGACTGTATTGTAAGTAATCGACAAATCGATGCCAGAAAACATAAATTACAGGCCTTGCTGACTTTTATTGTGATCAGTGGATAAAGTTTAACGCGCGCCCTGCATGTTCTTTGTGTTCAAACACTTGATAATCTGGCTTTTGAACGTCGCCCTTGTTGGCTGGCGAGACAGGTAGGGTCAAGTCACAGAGTGACCAAACCGCTCGGGGGAGGGGGGGGGGGGGGGGGGAGGGGGGACTGTGCAAATGATCAAGATACTGTCACTAGTGTCAGTGAAGATAGTTTGATGATTCCTCCGTGTGTCGGAGTTGCCATCTATCTACAAACGAGTGTTTTACCTGTTTGTTCCATTGTTTTGTTGTTTGAGCGACTGAACGCTCGCGTGGTTATTCGGCTGTGTAATTAGACAGTTAATTTCTTGGATGCCGTTCGTTTGTTTGTGCGTTCACGTGGCTATTTGTGTTTTATGGTTAGTGCAAGTAGCCACTAGAGGGTTTGTTTGTTCGATGTATTTACACCCGCGGGTACATTGCAGGGCTGAAAGCAGCAGCCACACTGTGTTGGACCGGGTATAACGGGTGAAATGCCAGGAGCCGTGGCGTGTAGCACGCACTGTCCTGAGGTGGGCATGTCTACGGAGAAAGAAAAACAGATTTATTTAGATGGTTGATGTGCGATGCGCGTCCTTTTCGAATATGGTCAAATATGTGGACTCTACGCAGATGATTGGTGGCTTCCACACGGTTTTTTTCTCTCTTCCATTTCTTTACACAGTTGTGTAACTGCTATACGGTCCACGTGATGCCTTGCTATTAAAAGCTGTGTGTTCAGTGATATGAATGTGACTGTCCACACTCCTGCCGTTCGCAACGGGGAGGCTTTTTTCTCAGTTTTTGTAATGTACGTTCATTGACTTCTTTGACTGTCCATAACTCCTGCAGTTCGCGAAGGAGAGTCGTTCTTCCTGCGTGTCTATGTCTGTTCATTGATGACACTGTTATCCGCCATACCTGTCTATGTTCATTCATGAAACTGTTATCCGCCATACCTGTCTATGTCTGTTCATTGATGACACTGTTATCCGCCATACCTGTCTATGTCTGTTCATTGATGACACTGTTATCCGCCATACCTGTCTCTGTTCATTGATGACACTGTTATCCGCCATACCTGTCTATGTCTGTTCATTGATGACACTGTTATCCGCCATACCTGTCTATGTCTGTTCATTGATGACACTGTTATCCGCCATACCTGTCTATGTTCATTGATGACACTGTTATCCGCCATACCTGTCTATGTCTGTTCATTGATGACACTGTTATCCGCCATACCTGTCTATGTTCATTCATGACACTGTTATCCGCCATACCTGTCTATGTCTGTTCATTGATGACACTGTTATCCGCCATACCTGTCTATGTTCATTCATGACACTGTTATCCGCCATACCTGTCTATGTCTGTTCATTGATGACACTGTTATCCGCCATACCTGTCTATGTTCATGACACTGTTATCCGCTATACCTGTCTATGACTGTTCATTGATGACACTGCTATCCGCCATACCTGTCTATGTCTGTTCATTGATGACACTGTTATCCGCCATACCTGTCTATGTCTGTTCATTGATGACACTGTTATCCGCCATACCTGTCTATGTTCATTGATGACACTGTTATCCGCCATACCTGTCTATGTCTGTTCATTGATGACACTGTTATCCGCCATACCTGTCTATGTTCATTGATGACACTGTTATCCGCCATACGTGTCTATGTCTGTTCATTGATGACACTGTTATCCGCCATACCTGTCTATGTCTGTTCATTGATGACACTGTTATCCGCCATACCTGTCTATGTCTGTTCATTGATGACACTGTTATCCGCCATACCTGTCTATGTTCATTGATGACACTGTTATCCGCCATACCTGTCTATGTCTGTTCATTGATGGTACTGTTATCCGCCATACCTGTCTATGTCTGTTCATTGATTACACTGTTATCCGCTATACCTGTCTATGTTCATTGATGACACTGTTATCCGCCATACCTGTCTATGTCTGTTCATTGATGACACTGTTATCCGCCATACCTGTCAATGTCTGTTCATTGATGACACTGTTATCCGCCATACCTGTCTATGTTCATTGATGATACTGTTATCCGCCATACCTGTCTATGTCTGTTCACTGATGACACTGTTATCCGCCATACCTGTCTATGTCCATTCATGACACTGTTATCCGCCATACCTGTCTATGTCTGTTCATTGATGACACTGTTATCCGCCATACCTGTCTATGTTCATTGATGACACTGTTATCCGCCATACCTGTCTATGTCTGTTCATTGATGACACTGTTATCCGCCATACCTGTCTATGTTCATTGATGATACTGTTATCCGCCATACCTGTCTATGTTCATTGATGACACTGTTATCCGCCATACCTGTCTATGTCTGTTCATTGATGACACTGTTATCCGCCATACCTGTCTACGTCTGTTCATTGATGACACTGTTATCCGCCATACCTCTCTATGTTCATTGATGACACTGTTATCCGCCATACCTGTCTCTGTTCATTGATGACATTGTTATCCGCCATACCTGTCTATGTCTCTTCATTGATGACACTGTTATCCGCCATACCTGTCTATGTCTGTTAACTGATGACACTGTTATCCGCCATACCTGTCTATGTTCATTGATGACACTGTTATCCGCCATACCTGTCTATGACTGTTCACTGATGACACTGTTATCCGCCATACCTGTCTATGTTCATTGATGACACTGTTATCCGCCATACCTGTCTATATCTGTTCACTGATGACACTTATCCGCCATACCTGTCTATGTCTGTTCATTGATGACACTGTTATCCGCCATACCTGTCTATGTTCATTCATGACACTGTTATCCGCCATACCTGTCTATGTCTGTTCATTGATGACACTGTTATCCGCCATACCTGTCTATGTCTGTTCATTGATGACACTGTTATCTGCCATACCTGTCTATGTGTGTTCATTGATGACACTGTTATCCGCCATACCTGTCTATGTCTGTTCATTGATGACACTGTTATCCCCCATACCTCTCTATGTTCATTGATGACACTGTTATCCGCCATACCTGTCTATGTCTGTTCATTGATGACACTGTTATCTGCCATACCTGTCTATGTGTGTTCATTGATGACACTGTTATCCACCATACCTGTCTATGTCTGTTCATTGATGACACTGTTATCCCCCATACCTCTCTATGTTCATTGATGACACTGTTATCCGCCATACCTGTCTATGTCTGTTCATTGATGACACTGTTATCTGCCATACCTGTCTATGTGTGTTCATTGATGACACTGTTATCCCCCATACCTCTCTATGTTCATTGATGACACTGTTATCCGCTATACCTGTCTATGTTCACTGTTGACACTGTTAATCGCCATACCTGTCTATGTCTGTTCATCGATGACACTGTTATCCGCCATACCTGTCTATGTTCATTCATTACACTGTTATCAACCATGCCTGTCTATGTTCATTGATGACACTGTTATCCGCCATACCTGTCTATGTTCATTGATGACACTGTTATATGCCATACCTGTCTATGTCTGTTCATTGTAACAATGTTATCCGCCATACCTGTCTACGTCTGTTCATTGATGATACTGTTATCCGCCATACCTGTCTATGTTCATTGATGACACTGTTATCCGCCATACCTCTCTATGTTCATTGATGACACTGCTATGCACCATACCTGTCTATGTTCATTCATTACACTGTTAGCCGCCATACCCGTCTATGTTCATTGATGACACTGTTATCCGCCATACCTGTCTATATCTGTTCATTGATGACACTGTTATCCGCCATACCTGTCTATGTCTGTTAATTGATTACACTGTTATCCGCCATACCTGTGTATGTTCATTCATGACACTGTTATCCGCCATACCTGTCTATGTTCATGATGACACTTATCCGCCATACCTGTCTATGTTCATTCATGACACTGTTATCCGCCATACCTGTCTATGTATGTTCACTGATGACACTGTTATCCGCCATACCCGTCTATGTCTGTTAACTGATGACACTGTTATCCGCCATACCTGTCTATGTTCATTGATGACACTGTTATCCGCCATACCTGTCTATGACTGTTCACTGATGACACTGTTATCCGCCATACCTGTCTATGTTCATTGATGACACTGTTATCCGCCATACCTGTCTATGTCTGTTCACTGATGACACTTATCCGCCATACCTGTCTATGTCTGTTCATTGATGACACTGTTATCCGCCATACCTGTCTATGTTCATTCATGACACTGTTATCCGCCATACCTGTCTATGTCTGTTCATTGATGACACTGTTATCCGCCATACCTGTCTATGTCTGTTCATTGATGACACTGTTATCTGCCATACCTGTCTATGTGTGTTCATTGATGACACTGTTATCCGCCATACCTGTCTATGTCTGTTCATTGATGACACTGTTATCCCCCATACCTCTCTATGTTCATTGATGACACTGTTATCCGCCATACCTGTCTATGTCTGTTCATTGATGACACTGTTATCTGCCATACCTGTCTATGTGTGTTCATTGATGACACTGTTATCCACCATACCTGTCTATGTCTGTTCATTGATGACACTGTTATCCCCCATACCTCTCTATGTTCATTGATGACACTGTTATCCGCCATACCTGTCTATGTCTGTTCATTGATGACACTGTTATCTGCCATACCTGTCTATGTGTGTTCATTGATGACACTGTTATCCCCATACCTCTCTATGTTCATTGATGACACTGTTATCCGCTATACCTGTCTATGTTCACTGTTGACACTGTTAATCGCCATACCTGTCTATGTCTGTTCATCGATGACACTGTTATCCGCCATACCTGTCTATGTTCATTCATTACACTGTTATCAACCATGCCTGTCTATGTTCATTGATGACACTGTTATCCGCCATACCTGTCTATGTTCATTGATGACACTGTTATATGCCATACCTGTCTATGTCTGTTCATTGATAACAATGTTATCCGCCATACCTGTCTACGTCTGTTCATTGATGATACTGTTATCCGCCATACCTGTCTATGTTCATTGATGACACTGTTATCCGCCATACCTCTCTATGTTCATTGATGACACTGCTATGCACCATACCTGTCTATGTTCATTCATTACACTGTTAGCCGCCATACCCGTCTATGTTCATTGATGACACTGTTATCCGCCATACCTGTCTATATCTGTTCATTGATGACACTGTTATCCGCCATACCTGTCTATGTCTGTTCATTGATTACACTGTTATCCGCCATACCTGTGTATGTTCATTCATGACACTGTTATCCGCCATACCTGTCTATGTTCATTGATGACACTTATCCGCCATACCTGTCTATGTTCATTCATGACACTGTTATCCGCCATACCTGTCTATGTATGTTCACTGATGACACTGTTATCCGTCATACCCCTCTATGTCTGTTCATTGATTACACTGTTATCCGCCATACCTGTCTATGTTAATTGATGACACTTATCCGCCATACCTGTCTATGTTCACTGATTACACTGTTATCCGCCATACTTGTCTATGTCTGTTCATTGATGACACTGTTATCCGCCATACCTGTCTATGTCTGTTCATTGATGACACTGTTATCCGCCATACCTGACTATGTTCATTCATGACACTGTTATCCGCCATACCTGTCTATGTTCATTGATGACACTGTCATCCACCATACCTGTCTATGTCTGTTCATTGATGACACTGTTATCGACCATACCTGTCTATGTTCATTGATGACACTGTCATCCGCCATACCTGTCTATGTCTGTTCATTGATGACACTGTTATCCGCCATACCTGTCTATGTTCATTGATTACACTGTTATCCGCCATACCTGTCTATGTCTGTTCATTGATGACACTGTTATCCGCCATACCTGTCTACGTCTGTTCATTTATGATACTGTTATCCGCCATACTGTCTATGTTCATTGATGACACTGTTATCCACCATACCTGTCTATGTTCATTCATTACACTGTTAGCCGCCATACCCGTGTATGTTCATTGATGACACTGTTATCCGCCATACCTGTCTATGTCTGTTCATTGATGACACTTATCCGCCATACCTGTCTATGTCTGTTCATTGATGACACTGTTATCCGCCATACCTGTCTATGTTCATTGATGATACTGTTATCCGCCATACCTGTCTATGTTCATTGATGACACTGTTATCCACAATACCTGTCTATGTCTGTTCATTGATGACACTGTTATCCGCCATACCTGTCTACGTCTGTTCATTGATGACACTTATCCGCCATACCTCTCTATGTTTATGTATGACACTGTTATCCGCCATACCTGTCTGTGTCTGTTCACTGATGACACTGTTATCCGCCATACCTCTCTATGTTCATTGATGACACTGTAATCCGCCATACCTGTCTATGTTCATTCATGACACTGTCATCCGCCATACCTGTCTATGGCTGTTCACTGATGACACTGTTATCCGCCATACCTGTCTATGTCTTTTCATTGATGACACTGTTATCCACCATACCTGTCTATGTTCAATGATGACACTGTTATCCTCCATATCTGTCTATGTTGGTTCATTGATGACACTGTTATCCGCCTTACCTGTCTATGTCTGTTCATTGATGACACTGTTATCTGCCATACCTATCTATGTGTGTTCATTGATGACACTGTTATCCGCCATACCTGTCTATGTCTGTTCATTGATGACACTGTTATCCCCCATACCTCTCTATGTTCATTGATGACACTTATCCGCCATACCTGTCTATGTCTGTTCACTGATGACACTGTTATACGCCATACCTGTCTATGTCTGTTCATTGATGACACTGTTATCCGCCATACCTGTCTATGTTCATTCATTAAACTGTTATCCACCATACCTGTCTATGTTCATTGATGACACTGTTATCCGCCATACCTGTCTATGTTCATTGATGACACTGTTATTCGCCATACCTGTCTATGTCTGTTCATTGATGACACTGTTATCCGCCATACCTGTCTACGTCTGTTCATTTATGATACTGTTATCCGCCATACCTGTCTATGTTCATTGATGACACTGTTATCAGCCATACCTGTCTATGTTCATTGATGACACTGTTATCCACCATACCTGTCTATGTTTATTCATTACACTGTTAGCCGCCATACCTGTCTATGTTCACTGATGACACTGTTATCCGCCATACCTGTCTATATCTGTTCATTGATGACACTGTTATCCGCCATACCTGTCTATGTCTGTTCATTGATTACACTGTTATCCGCCATACCTGTCTATGTTCATTCATGACACTGTTATCCGCCATACCTGTCTATGTTCATTGATGACACTGTTATCCGCCATACCTGTCTATGTTCATTCATGACACTGTTATCCGCCATACCTGTCTATGTATGTTCACTGATGACACTGTTATCCGCCATACCTGTCTATGTCTGTTCATTGATTACACTGTTATCCGCCATACCTGTCTATGTCTGTTAATTGATGACACTTATCCGCCATACCTGTCTATGTTCACTGATTACACTGTTATCCGCCATACTTGTCTATGTTTGTTCATTGATGACACTGTTATCCGCCATACCTGTCTATGTCTGTTCATTGATGACACTGTTATCCGCCATACCTGTCTCTGTTCATTCATGACACTGTTATCCGCCATACCTGTCTATGTTCATTGATGACACACGGCTGTTCAGAGCAAGTTACTTAGTTTTGAGTCTCAGGGGAGTTTACAGCTGCAGAGACCAAGCCGTGAATGCAGGTGAGGGAAAGGAATGTTTTCTGCAGGCCGCCCCACCAGCCAGCTAACCGCACTGTATTCGGCCAACTGAATGTCATCTGTTCATAGCTGGTCTGGCAGCAATGCGTTCGGCAAGGTTGAGCGGCCATTACAAATGGGGCTGTAGGTTTGATAATTAGTTATTGTCATGAAAAATGTAATATATCTGCACTATTGAGATGACTGAATTGGCGAATTCCCAACAATTCTTTTAATACCAAACTCGACTGGGTTTATTTTCTTGTAGATAACATAGATGCCGCAAGAAAGCTTGTACGCAAGTGGTCAGGCAATATTAGAACAATGACAACAAACACAATATTGTGCAAAAATGACGTCATCACTTTCTGGGAAGTTTAATTTTCCATAGTTAAGTAGTACACAAGTTTGATACATGCCTCTGCTCAGACTACAGCAACAAAAATATTGGATTACAAATGTGTAAAGCCTTGTTTGTTTGCCCTTTCACTAAGTGTCTCAATAAGGACGGAAATGTAAAGCTGTGGACACTGTCATCCACCGTACCTGTCTATGTCAGTTCATTCATGACACTGTTATCGACCATACCTGTCTATGTTCATTGATGACACTGTTATCCGCCATACCTGTCTATGTCTGTTCATTGATGACACTGTTATCCGCCATACCTGTCTACGTTCATTGATGACACTGTTATCCGCCATACCTGTCTATGTCTGTTCATTGATGACACTGTTATCCGCCATACCTGTCTATGTCTGTTCATTGATGACACTGTTATCCGCCATACCTGTCTATGTTCATTCATTACAGTGTTATCCACCATACCTGTCTATGTTCATTCATTACACTGTTATCCGCCATACCTGTCTATGTTCATTGATTACACTGTTATCCGCCATACCTGTCTATGTCTGTTCATTGATGACACTGTTATCCGCCATACCTGTCTACGTTCATTGCTGACACTGTTATCCGCCATACCTGTCTATGTCTGTTCATTGATGACACTGTTATTCGCCATACCTGCCTATGTCTGTTCATTGATGACACTGTTATCCGCCATACCTGTCTATGTTTATTCATTACACTGTTAT
>CM031628.1:49736825-49741825 GCA_018398815.1 Conus ventricosus | reverse complement strand
ACTAAAAATGTTGCCATTATTTCAAATTGTGATGATAACAAATTAGTGTGCCTGTGGTGTATTTCTCATCGTCTCTCTTCATTAATCTCCGTTTCATTACTTATTTCTTTGAATTATTTTCTCTCTTTTCGGGAAGAGGGGCGGGGGGGGGGGGGGGGGGGGGGGGGGGGGGGGTCGTTCTCTTTTTGTATTCTTTATGCGATTAATAAACTTTTAAACTGTCAATTGATTTCATATAAATAATGTAATATTTGTGCAACTGTAGCCGCCAAGTAAATTAGTTGTGTATTGTCATTTTGCAGAGCACACTATAAGCGTTCAGCTTGTTGCTGCTCACTTTGTATTATGTGAACATAGTACGTACCTGTGATTAAAGATTTGTTTAAACAAAAAAGAAGGGGTCAGAAAGAAACGTTGACGCCGGTAAAAATCTGGACGCTGCAACCGTTTTTCACATGAGATTTTGTTTGCTATTCTCGAGGAGTTTGCCTTCTGCAGTGTTTATTGTCTTTCCGTCAAGAAATTGCAGGCATGATCGCGCTCCGAGTACGCGATTACTAGCGCGTATAGACACACACACACACACACACACACACACCACACACACACACACACACACATATCGATTACAGTTCTTTTTATTGGTTACAAAATGTACCATTAGGAAAATGTCTCAAATATCATTACATTGAAATACTTTCTCCAACAGAAAAGCACGAACTACAAGGAATGCTGAAGCATATAGTTATCATTCATACACGTGATGAAAGCTTACACAAATTTCATTTCAATGAAAAAGACTTTTTTTCCCTAATTATACAAGAAAAATCATATTCTTCGAAGCAATAGTATAGAGACTAAGTGACATTATGGCACACTCTACAATTCAAAAAAGCGCATTCAAGCATCTACAGAACAGAAAATAAGCACGAATGATGGATGATAATAACATCCACTTATACTATGCTGAAGTTGACGAAAAAGCTGTAAAAAACAAAAGCCGGAAAATAACACACAAACATTTTACAAAGTGAGGAAGCGGATGCCAGTCTAGTCAAGAGTTCCATGGCGAAATCATGTCTAAAAAATAAAAAAAAATTTAAAAGCACGAAAGAAAAAAGAAATTTAAAGAATAGAAAGAGACATCAACCAAGAAAATATACGGAAGTCGTTAAAAAAAAAAAAAAAAAAAAAAAAAAAGGAAAAAAAAAAAAAAAGAAAGAGAAGAAAAAGAGAACATATGAAATCAAAGAAAGACAGATCTTACTAAGTGATAAAAAAAAATTACACAAAGAAAGAAAAAAATAGAAAAAAAATAAAACAAAAGTTTTGAAAAGATTTGTTTTAACTGCAGAACAAACACAGCGCTTCAAAACTGATTCACGTATCGGGAACTATGTCGAGACAGGGCAAACAAAAGCATCATACAACAGCATAATACAACATTTCTAACGATAGCACACTCGCAGTCTGTGTCTAAACGTTTACTAAACACTTGACATCATTGCTTCACATCACCCAAACGTAAGCTAACATAGTCAAATCACGTGGACAGTACCCATTCTGAATTCTAACAAAGACTTATCACTTCGCCCTTAACGAATCCTTTCAATGTCCACAGCCGAGGCTTTTTTTCTCTCCACATTTCAAGAATGTCGTCCAACAGATAACTCATACACAATCCTTGTATGGTATACTCAGTACAAGCAAAAAGTTAATTTCGAACGCAATGTAGTGAATGAACAACGAAGGCACGATGGTTTCGAGAAAAAGGAAAACAAAAGACCTCTCTTTTCAAGCCCACGAGCAAAAATCTAAAATTGAAAAAAAAAAACCAAAAGAAAAGTGAGGTGCAAACTACATTATCTTTCAAACTGTCTGCGTCCCAATTCTTCCATCGGTCGGTTGTGGATGTCATTCATCAAGGAAGACTCCGTTGCGGGTGAATCTCAACGGAAGCAAACTTTTGCGCTTGGATTTGACGGATGGTTTATCTAAACTTTGTGTCGAAAAATAGAGCCGCTTCACCCGAACGAAGCTATGGTGTCCCGGGTGATAAAAAAAACAACAACAAATAAACAAATAAACGGTTACGTCTGATGACTTATCTATCTGCCCCGTCACCTGATCAAAATAAACGTGGCATTCAATCAAGTAGCTCGTTAGTAACTGTCGAGAGATTTGAGACTGAAGTCTGAGGATTTTGTGACTGTTTTTTGTTTTTGTTTTGTTTTGTGAAATTCCTTAAACTGCGTTCAAAATCATTCTCAGAGCCTGTGCCGGGCAGAACAAGAAGTGCACATCTACCGCTCACAACAGATAAGAAATGTACAGATGAAAGAAGACAATCCTGAGATCAGCGATTTTACAGCACCACAGAAAACATCAACTGCATTGCTTCGGCTTTCAGTCCAGGTGCTGAATTCGCTGTGAACACCAGCTAAATCTCTGAGGTACGTACATAGTACATAACTTTCAGTCAAACAAAACTTCATTCTAGTGCATTGTTCTTGCTTACAGTAAAAAAAAAAAAAAAAAAAAAATGGAAAAAAAAGAAAAGTTTCTTCATATTCAGAACTGGATAAGCGAAAACACAGCAATGCCTAAATATACGATCTACGTATTGGGGAGGGGGGGGGGGGGGGGGAGCAACCTGACTGATTTGTCTCCCTGTGAGGTCGGATTTTCTATGCTGGAAAATAAATGACTCCCCAAAGACAAGAACTAAGATGGACATTCTGCAAGTTAGATCCACCGCCAAACCGTCTTTTGGGGCTTTTTGCTGGTAAAGGAAATGCCCAAACTGCCGAAGCAAATGAACTAAGTCACAAAAGGCTCAAGTGCTGTTAACATCAACTGCTTTTTGTGTGAGTGTCACCACAGAGCAAGTAGCCAGACATTATGTTCACTTGCTGGATGTGGTTTGCTGCGCTCCAGCTAGTTGCCCATAGCAGCCAAGTTTTCATTTGCAAATGCAAATAATCTACTCGCATGATTTTAGACAGCTGCAACAATCACTCATATACCACTACAAAATGGTAGAAAGACACTTCGACCAAGAATCACAGGGGATCAGATAAAAGACAATAAGAAAACATTCCAGTTCCTGTTTTTTTTTTTTTTGTAGAGGCATGATAGTTTAAAACATTTCTAGACTATGTTGATTCGAATAGAAACCAAATGAAGTGTAAAAATGCGTTCGCTGGGGTAGCAATATTTACTATATTTGGTTACATGAAAGGATAACAAGTGAAACAAAATAGGTAACGATGTACGTACTTTCAACAACAGCACGACTTCTGTTCTACAACCATTATTTGAGCAGAGTTGAATATATACACGAACAACTTTGCTATGTCAACATGACCTTAGTAATTCTTCAACAATGCGAGTACTGTAATGAAATGGAATGTACCCCAAAATTTGATCACGTTGCAGGGACTCTTATTTTTTTCACGGAATGATTAAGCTCTTCATTTAAACATTATAATCCACATAAACATTATCTTCAAATCTAAACAATCATGTACTGATACGAAGATAAAAGGAAAAGTACCATCTTTTTCGTTTAAATCCTTTTCGTGTTGGAAGTCCAAAGATTTGGGAGATCTTCAAGCAAGCTTGATAAAAACTATTACTGTCGATCAAAGTCGAAGCAAACGACAAATTTTCACTAAGCTTACACATAACTAAAATTCAACAATTCATTTTTCTGACGATGTCTGCAAATACGGAGCCCCCACTATTATGTGTAAGTCGTTTCAGGCAGCGCCAGTATCTAAACAAAAATGTTCTCTATCAATCCATAGAACAAATGACATGGCTTGAAACGTTTATCCTGATAACCGACACCAACCTGGCCGACACAAATGACCATTTCACAACTCTTGAACGTTCACACATGTTGAGCAAGGCTTGTATCGACAGAGAAACAAATCCTCCTCCTGCACCGCGTGCAGCATGTAGAATTCCTGGATGGGTATCACAAAATCAACAAACACACCTGCATGGTCACTGATGTTTGCATGCAGCTTGTGGCAGCCTAGGCCATGTTTGTGACCCTCCATGACAAAGTCAATCAAAAGTCGCCACAAACAAAACATCCCAACTAAAGAAACTGAGGTTAGAGGATGTAATTATTGGATAGTGAAATTTGTAGCTTCTCAATCAAAGACGACTTTTGCTTTTATTATTCTGTGCAAAATGCAGCTTCTACACACTGTATCGCAAATAAGTTGAAGTATTTGTACGGAAGCACTCCGTAAGAGATCTGAATGAAATCTTGACATGAATTTTTTCAGAACAGGCCCGTAAGGGGATGCGTTTTCAGCAGACTCTAGCCTGAGAAAGTTGTCTGAGTGGCTACGTTGACAACCAAATCAAAATCCACAAAGGTGTCAGCAACTGAACATAAAGCGGGGGGGCGTTAGACTGATTCTGTTATGAGTGACGCTTCTTTTACAACAATTGCAGTTTCTCAATCATGGGTAAATAAAAATTCAAAGTCATCGTCGTTGACAACACAGCACCGAGTAATACAAGAAATACACTCTCGCGATTAATCAGAAACAAGTTGAAAATCAAGTATCATAATTCGCCAAAACAAAATGGTTTAAATTTTGTTGTTTTTCTTGTATACTAGTACGTTGATATAAACCATGGATAATTAGCAAAAGTCAAACAATTTGGCTTTGTTGTTACATTCACTGAAAATCTGTGAGAAAACGAACAGCACTGTTGAAATTGTGTCAAAAATACCCAGCCAAAAAAAGATCGGTTGTTGGTTTCGTCCCGGTTGGCGATTCATTTTGGGAAAGATTTTTTCTTACTTTGAGATAGTTTGCACGTCGCTCCACACTAATCTGTTCGAGTTCGAATACGCAACATCAAAGACTTTTTATTTGTGAAAAACAAAGTTTGCATTTGATGTTCCCTTTAAATTTGAGCCCCTTTTTTCCTCAGAATGACATTCTAGTATCCTGGCCTTTTCTTATAATTAT
>CM031628.1:49711825-49724325 GCA_018398815.1 Conus ventricosus | reverse complement strand
AGCAAGATGACGTAAGAACTAAAGAAACGAACGTTGCTGAAATTCAATGAGAAGGTAGAATATAACCAAGGACAAAGCCATTAGGTTCTAGTGAGGACCTGGGGTGCGGCGAATCCGTGATCCGTTCAACATTGGCAGAAGTCTGCGTTCTCCCAAGTGCCTCTACAATTCAAATTATCATTATCATCATCATGTTCGTCGTCGTCGTCATTTTGAACATAATTATTATTGTTCTAAAAAAAAACAAAAAACAAAAAACGTCACAGGTCTGCCGTGACGGGTGTTCAGGTGGTCAGAGATCTCCAAATCCCCTAGTCATGAGCCACAGTGTAAAGCCTCGTGACCACGTACGCCGCTTCCTCGTTTCGTCCATCCAGGACTGGACTTCTTGGCTCTCCATCCGGAGTGTCTACAGCCCACTGCGCCCGCAGAATGGTCAGAGATGTGGAGTCACGGCCGGTGAGACAGATACCCCGGAAGGTTCAGGGGGTCTGACAGCTGGGCGGGAAGGTTCTTGTGGACCACCGTGTGAGCTGACTGGCTGCCTGAGGTGGCTGTCTGGTCTCCTTGCCTGTGGTGGAAGAGGCGGAGACCCTGTCTCTATCTGCTCTCTGAAGTCGAGATTTCTCGTTCCAGAACGGCTGCCTGAGCCCGGCTGTCGCACGCATCCACGCATGGGTATCAAGGGTGATTGCATGCACCGAAAAGCTAGACAGCCCTGTCTTTCTGTCCGTATTTGCTAGGGCGAGTTTCCTAGCCAGGGCAACCCTGACGTGGCCTTTTGCGGCTGTCTGGGCTTCCAGCAACGTTTCTCTCACTGATAATATTGACAATGATTTATAGAGCCCTCATCTCTTTCAAATTCAAGCGATTCATGGAACATTGATCCGTACATACAATATCCAGGGGTGGAGGGTGCTACTGACTCCAGTGAGAAGACTGACAGCACACAGTCGAGTTACTTCCCTTAGTGGGTGCGCCTTTTGGAGGCTTGCTCCAACTTCGTGACCGGCACTGCAGGTGTCCGTTTCTCCCGGGACCCGGTTGACTCGGGATATACTAATGAAAGGAGCCTTGAGTGCAACCAAGTCGTGTTGTATCTGACAGAAGGAAAACGTCTACTGCGTCTTCTTCATCATCATTATTATCACTTTATCATCATCATCATCATAGGGTCAACATACTGATAGTGATAATACAATGATATTGATAATGATTTATAGAGCCCCTCATCTCTTTCAAATTCAAAGCGATTCATGAAGCATTGATCCGTACATACAGTATCAGATTATGTAGCCTTTCATACCCTATTATTGTCGTGACCTTAGTTTCACTTCCCTTTCCTCGTTTCACGCCC
The DNA here is from genome assembly GCA_018398815.1 of Conus ventricosus. NCBI lineage: Eukaryota > Metazoa > Mollusca > Gastropoda > Neogastropoda > Conidae > Conus > Conus ventricosus. The sequence continues at coordinate 49,722,968 of CM031628.1, read as the reverse complement.
CAAGTAAATCGAGTCACAGTCATGCTGACCGGCCACTTCATGCGGGCTGTTTTTGTGCGAACATGGCCGCCCTCCACAAAAGGGGCGCTCACTCACACTGGCTCCAGGACTAGGCAGACACTGTAGCCAGCAGGGGACGTAAGTCAAGGCGCTGTCCCGCGTGTGCTGGATCAGATCAGGTTCCAGCGAACAACACCAAAGTTACTCGGCAGCAGAGCAGCGTCTCCTCCGGCGAGTGACCTCATGACGACTTCGCACAGTTCGCTGCCTGTGAAACTGCCCGCGCCAGGAGTACGACAGGGCAAACCTGGGTGTTTGCGGAGAGACCACGGTGAGCCCTACGAGACTGATGCCACTAGACGAGGTCGGGGGAGGCAGAGAAGGAAGTGGGGGACAAGGAACACAAGGCAGCACAAACGAACAACCAAAAACAAAGAACAACAGCAACAACAAAAACCACCACAAAGCAGTTGACCACCATGCACTCACGTTCGCACGGTGGGTGTAGACCTGGCACCGTTCCGTTTCGATCTGCTGGCCGAAGAGCGGGTCGCGGCAGCCGATGCCATCTGGCGTCTCTCCCGGGTCCCCGTAACCCTCGCAGGTGGCCGAGCAGCTGGACAGGGTCCCCAGGCTGCGGACAGTAGCACCAGAGGTTGTAGTGTGTTAACGATGGGGAGATTGTAGTGTGTTAGCAATGGAGAGATTGTAGTTTGTTAGCGATGGGGAGGTTGTCGTGTGTTAGCAATGGAGAGATTGTAGTTTGTTAGCGATGGGGAGGTTGTAGTGTGTTAGCGATAGAGAGATTGTAGTTTGTTAGCGATGGGGAGATTGTATTTTGTTAGCGATGGAGAGATTGTGTTTTGTTAGCGATGGAGAGATTGTGTTTTGTTAGCGATGGGGAGATTGTAGTTTGTTAGCAATGGAGAGATTGTGTTTTGTTAGCAATGGAGAGATTGTGTTTTGTTAGCAATGGAGAGATTGTGTTTTGTTAGCAATGGAGAGATTGTAGTTTGTTAGCGATGGAGAGATTGTTTTTGTTTAGCATTGGAGAGATTGTGTTTTTGTTAGCAATGGAGAGATTGTATTTTGTTAGCGATGGAGAGATTGTGTTTTGTTTGCAATGGAGAGATTGTGTTTTTGTTAGCGATGGGGAGATTGTGTTTTGTTAGCGATGGAGAGATTGTGTTTTGTTAGCAATGGAGAGATTTGTGTTTTGTTAGCAATGGAGGAATTGTGTTTTGTTAGCAATGGAGAGATTGTAGTTTGTTAGCGATGGAGAGATTGTGTTTTTGTTAGCAATGGAGAGATTGTGTTTTGTTAGCAATGGAGAGATTGTAGTTTGTTAGCGATGGAGGATTGTGTTTTGTTAGCGATGGAGAGATTGTGTTTTGTTAGCGATGGGGAGATTGTAGTTTGTTAGCGATGGGGAGAGTTGTGTTTTGTTAGCAATGGAGAGATTGTGTTTGTTTAGCAATGGAGAGATTGTGTTTTGTTAGCAATGGAGAGATTGTGTTTTGTTAGCAATGGAGAGATTGTAGTTTGTTAGCGATGGAGAGATTGTGTTTGTTAGCAATGGAGAGATTGTGTTTTGTTAGCGATGGGGGAATTGTGTTTTGTTAGCGTTGGGTAGATTGTGTTTTGTTTAGCGATGGAGAGATTGTAGTTTGTTAGCGATGGAGAGATTGTGTTTTGTTAGCGATGGAGAGATTATGTTTTTTAGCGATGGGGAGATTGTGTTTTGTTTAGCAATGGAGAGATTGTAGTTTGTTAGCGATGGAGAGATTGTGTTTTGTTAGCGATGGAGAGATTGTGTTTTGTTAGTAAATGGAGAGATTGTGTTTTGTTAGCGATGGAGAGATTGTGTTTTGATAGCAATGGAGAGATTGTAGTTTGTTAGCGATGGAGAGATTGTGTTTGTTAGCGATGGAGAGATTGTGTTTTGTTAGCAATGGAGAGATTGTGTTATGTTAGCAATGGAGAGATTGTGTTTTGTTAGCAATGGAGAGATTGTAGTTTGTTAGCAATGGAGAGATTGTGTTTTGTTAGCAATGGAGATGATTGTGTTTTGTTAGCAATGGAGAGATTGTGTTTTGTTAGCAATGGAGAGATTGTAGTTTGTTAGCGATGGAGAGATTGTGTTTTGTTAGCGATGGAGAGATTGTGTTTTGTTAGCGATGGGGAGATTGTAGTTTGTTTAGCGATGGGGGAGATTGTGTTTTGTTAGCAATGGAGAGATTGTGTTTTGTTAGCAATGGAGAGATTGTGTTTTGTTAGCAATGGAGAGATTGTGTTTTGTTAGCAATGGAGAGAGTTGTAGTTTGTTAGCGATGGAGAGATTGTGTTTTGTTAGCAATGGAGGATTGTGTTTTGTTAGCGATGGGGAGATTGTGTTTTGTTAGCGATGGGGAGATTGTTGTTTTGTTAGCGATGGAGAGATTGTAGATTGTTAGCGATGGAGAGATTGTGTTTTGTTAGCGATGGAGAGATTATGTTTTGTTAGCGATGGGGAGATTGTGTTTTGTTAGCAATGGAGAGATTGTAGTTTGTTAGCGATGGAGAGATTGTGTTTTGTTAGCGATGGAGAGATTAGTGTTTTGTTACCAATGGAGAGATTGTGTTTTGTTAGCGATGGAGAGATTGTGTTTTGTTAGCAATGGAGAGAATTGTAGTTTGTGTTAGCGATGGAGAGATTGTGTTTGTTAGCGATGGAGAGATTGTGTTTTGTTAGCAATGGAGAGATTGTGTTATGTTAGCAATGGAGAGATTGTGTTTTGTTAGCAATGGAGAGATTGTAGTTTGTTAGCAATGGAGAGATGTGTTTTGTTAGCAATGGAGAGATTGTGTTTTGTTAGCAATGGAGAGATTGTGTTTGTTAGGCAATGGAGAGATTGTAGTTTGTTAGCGATGGAGAGATTGTGTTTTGTTAGCGATGGAGAGATTGTGTTTTGTTAGCAATGGAGAGATTGTGTTTTGTTAGCAATGGGGAGATTGTAGTTTGTTAGCGATGGAGAGATTGTGTTTTGTTAGCAATGGAGAGATTGTGTTTTGTTATCAATGGAGAGATTGTGTTTTTGTTAGCAATGGAGAGATTGTAGTTTGTTAGCGATGGAGAGATTGTGTTTTGTTAGCGATGGAGAGATTGTGTTTTGTTAGCAATGGAGAGATTGTGTTTTGTCAGCAATGCAGAGATTGTGTTTTGTTAGCAATGGAGAGATTGTGTTTGTTAGCGATGGAGAGATTGTGTTTTGTTAGCAATGGAGAGATTGTGTTTTGTTAGCAATGGGAGAGATTGTGTTTTGTTAGCGATGGGGAGATTGTGTTTTGCAAGCAATGAGAGAGATTGTAGTTTGTTAGCGATGGAGAGATGTGTTTTGTTAGCAATGGAGAGATTGTGTTTTGTTAGCAATGGAGAGATTGTAGTTTGTTAGCGATGGAGAGATTGTGTTTTGTTAGCAATGGGGAAATTGTAGTTTGTTAGCGATGGAGGAGATTGTGTTTTGTTAGCGATGGAGAGATTGTGTTTTGTTAGCAACGGAGATATTGTAGTTTGTTAGCGATGGAGAGATTGTGTTTTGTTAGCGATGGAGAGATTGTGTTTTGTTAGCAATGGAGAGATTGTGTTATGTTAGCAATGGAGAGATTGTGTTTTGTTAGCAATGGAGAGATTGTAGTTTGTTAGCAATGGAGAGATTGTGTTTTGTTAGCAATGGAGAGATTGTGTTTTGTTAGCAATGGAGAGATTGTGTTTTGTTAGCAATGGAGAGATTGTAGTTTGTTAGCGATGGAGAGATTGTGTTTTGTTAGCGATGGAGAGATTGTGTTTTGTTAGCAATGGAGAGATTGTGTTTTGTTAGCAATGGGGAGATTGTAGTTTGTTAGCGATGGAGAGATTGTGTTTTGTTAGCAATGGAGAGATTGTGTTTTGTTAGCAATGGAGAGATTGTAGTTTGTTAGCGATGGAGAGATTGTGTTTTGTTAGCGTGGAGAGATTGTGTTTTGTTAGCAATGGAGAGATTGTGTTTTGTTAGCAATGGAGAGATTGGTTTTGTTAGCAATGGAGAGATTGTGTTTTGTTAGCGATGGAGAGATTGTGTTTTGTTAGCAATGGAGAGATTGTGTTTTGTTAGCAATGGAGAGATTGTGTTTTGTTAGCGATGGGGAGATTGTGTTTTGCAAGCAATGGAGAGATTGTAGTTTGTTAGCGATGGAGAGATTGTGTTTTGTTAGCAATGGAGAGATTGTGTTTTGTTTAGCAATGGAGAGATTGTAGTTTGTTAGGGATGGAGAGATTGTGTTTTGTTAGCAATGGGGAAATTGTAGTTTGTTAGCGATCGAGAGATTGTGTTTTGTTAGCGATGGAGAGATTGGATGTTTTGTTAGCAACGGAGAGATTGTAGTTTGTTAGCGATGGAGAGATTGTGTTTTGTTAGCAATGGGGAGATTGTAGTTTGTTAGCGATGGAGAGATTGTGTTTTGTTAGCAATGGAGAGATTGTGTTTTGTTAGCAATGGAGAGATGTGTTTTTGTTAGCAATGGAGAGATTGTAGTTTGTTAGCGATGGAGAGATTGTGTTTTGTTAGCAATGGAGAGATTGTAGTTTTGTTAGAGATGGGGAGATTGCAGTTTGTTAGCGATGGGTAGATTGCAGTTTGTTAGCGATGGGGATTGTGTTTTGTTAGCGATGGAGAGATTGTGTTTTGTTAGCAATGGAGAGATTGTAGTTTGTTAGCGATGGGGAGATTGTGTTTTGTTAGCAATGGAGAGATTGTAGTTTGTTAGCGATGGGAGATTGTAGTTTGTTAGCGATGGGGAGATTGCAGTTTGTTAGCGATGGGGAGATTGTGTTTTGTTAGCGATGGGAGAGATTGTAGTTTGTTAGCGATGGAGAGATTGTGTTTTGTTAGCAATGGGGAGATTGTAGTTTGTTAGCGATGGAGAGATTGTGTTTTGTTAGCAATGGAGAGATGTGTGTTTTGTTAGCAATGGAGAGATTGTGTTTTGTTAGCGATTGAGAGATTGTGTTTGTTAGCAATGGAGAGATTGTAGTTTGTTAGCGATGGAGAGATTGTGTTTTGTTAGCAATGGAGAGATTGTAGTTTGTTTGCGATGGGGAGATTGCAGTTTGTTAGCGATGGGTAGATTGTGTTTTGTTAGCGATGGAGAGATTGTGTTTTGTTAGCAATGGAGAGATTGTAGTTTGTTAGCGATGGAGAGATTGTGTTTTGTTAGCAATGGGGAGATTGTAGTTTGTTAGCGATGGAGAGATGTGTGTTTTGTAGCAATGGAGAGATTGTGTTTTGTTAGCAATGGAGAGATTGTAGTTGTTAGCGATGGAGAGATTGTGTTTTGTTAGCAATGGGGAAATTGTAGTTTGTTAGCGATGGAGAGATTGTGTTTTGTTAGCGATGGAGAGATTGTTTTTTTGTTAGCAACGGAGAGATTGTAGTTTGTTAGCGATGGAGAGATTGTGTTTTGTTAGCAATGGGGAGATTGTAGTTTGTTAGCGATGGAGAGATTGTGTTTTGTTAGCAATGGAGAGATTGTGTTTTGTTAGCAATGGAGAGATTGTGTTTTGATTAGCGATGGAGAGATTGTATGTTTTGTTAGCAATGGAGAAGATTGTAGTTTGTTAGCGATGGAGAGATTGTGTGTTTTGTTAGCAATGGAGAGATTGTAGTTTGTTAGAGTCGGGAGATTGCAGTTTGTTAGCGATGGGTAGATTGCAGTTTGTTAGCGATGGGGAGATTGTGTTTTGTTAGCGATGGAGAGATTGTGTTTTGTTAGCAATGGAGAGATTGTAGTTTGTTAGCGATTGGGGAGATTGTGTTTGTTAGCAATGGAGAGATTGTAGTTGTTAGCGATGGGGGAGATTGTAGTTTGTTAGCGATGGGGAGATTGCAGTTTGTTAGCGATGGGGAGATTGTGTTTTGTTAGCGATGGAGAGATTGTAGTTTGTTAGCGATGGAGAGATTGTGTTTTGTTAGCAATGGGGAGATTGTAGTTTGTTAGCGATGGAGAGATTGTGTTTTGTTAGCAATGGAGAGATTGTGTTTTGTTAGCAATGGAGAGATTGTGTTTTGTTAGCGATGGAGAGATTGTGTTTTGTTAGCAATGGAGAGATTGTAGTTTGTTAGCGATGGAGAGATTGTTGTTTTGTTAGCAATGGAGAGATTGTAGTTTGTTTGCGATGGGGAGATTGCAGTTGTTAGCGATGGGTAGATTGTGTTTTGTTAGCGATGGAGAGATTGTGTTTTGTTAGCAATGGAGAGATTGTAGTTTGTTAGCGATGGAGAGATTGTGTTTTGTTAGCAATGGGGAGATTGTAGTTTGTTAGCGATGGAGAGATTGTGTTTTGTTAGCAATGGAGAGATTGTGTTTTGTTAGCGATGGAGAGATTGTGTTTTGTTAGCAAATGGAGAGATTGTAGTTTGTTAGCGATGGAGAGATTGTGTTTTGTTAGCAATGGAGAGATTGTGTTTTGTTAGCGATGGAGAGATTGTGTTTGTTAGCGATGGAGAGACTGTAGTTTGTTAGCGTGGAAATCTGGGACGGTTCCAGGCTCTTTGGCTCCTAGGGTGAGACGGTACAGTCACACGCAGCTCAAGGGTGATGCTGCCGAGTGTACCGAAGGTTCACCTTTCAAAGCTTATACTGCTGATGATACACATTCCTGTCGCTTCTCTTTTGCTTGCTCTCTCTCTCTCTTTCTACTCTCTCTCTCTCTCAGACCAGGTTATATCTCTGTCTTCACCCATCGCCCCTTCTCCAACACTCTAAACCCCATTCTTCCCCCCCCCCCCCCCCCCCCCCCCCCCTCCCATCCCTCCACAAACCGCCCTATGCGCCCTCCCTCTCTCCCACCTCCCTCCTACCCCCTGACGTTTCTCCACCCCACCCCCCACCCGCCGCCACCACCCTCGCCAGATGATGTAGAAGATGTTGACGAAGTTTTTGAACATTTGCCTTTTAATGACACCAGTTATGCCTTTTGGGATAATTTAATCACCGAAATGAGGTGATGCATTGCATTAAAAAGTTAAAGAAAAACAAAGCCAGTGGACTAGATAATATTGCAAATGAATTTCTGAAAACTCGGCGGCGAAAAATGCTAAGATTATATGTCAAATTGTTTAACCTTATATTAATTACTGGTAAGTACCAACTGAGTGGGCGCTTGGGGTTATACATCCAATATTCAAAACAAAGGATGTGTCTTAGACCCTGGTAATTACCGTGGGATAACTATACTTTCCTGTTTTGGAAAGTTGTTTACGAGTATTTTGAATGAACGTTTAAAGATATTTATTGAAACATTCGATTTGATTGGTGTGGAACAGGCAGGCTTTCGGAATAACTTCTCAACACTCGATCACTTGTTTACCTTATATGGCCTGATTGATATTCTGTTGTTTAAGAAAAAGCGTTTATACTGTGCTTTTCTGGATTACGAAAAGGCATTCGACAGAGTTAATCGATCGTTTCTATGGCATAAATTGATAAATAGTGGCATTAGTAGCAAAATATTAAAAAGTTATACAAAATATGTATTCTCAAGCCAAGTCATGTGTATCTGTCAATGGTGATTATTCTGATTTTTTCTGTTCCCATGTTGGTGTAAGACAAGGAGAAAACTTGTCACCTGTATTGTTTGCCTTGTTTTTAAACGATATGAAAGAATTTATGTCTAGCGACATGGCAGGCCTTGCAACTGTCGCAAAAGAAGCAATTGAAATAGGCATAGGCGAATCAGATGTTGACAATTTTGTTGAATTTATTTCTCTTATTATATGCTGATGACACTGTGATCTTTTCGGAAACTCCGTCGGACTACAGAAAGGTTTAAAGTCTATTAAAAAATATTGTGATAAATGGAAATTGAAATTAAATGCAAACAAATGTAAAGTTGTTATATTTTCTAAAGGTAAGGTTAGACGTTTTCCTGATTTTCTTATAGGTACAGAAAAACTAGAGGTCGTCCATGATTTCTTGTATCTAGGGTTGAGGCTGAATTATAATAACCGAATGAATGTTGCACAACGTGAACTGTTTGACCGAGCCTCTCGAGCAATGTTTGCTTTGATGAGGAAAGCTAAATTATTGATGCTTCCTGCAGACCTAGTGATGGATTTATTTGATAAAACTGTATTACCAATTCTTACATATGGATGTGAAATTTGGGGATTTGACATGAATGATCTTGTCCAAAGATTACAGTTAAAATTTTATAAGCTGGTTCTAAAACTACGACAGTCGACACTTCTTTCATGGTTTTCGGTGAAACGGGAAAATTCCCCTTACCGGTCATTGTAAAATCCAGAATGTTATCATTTTGGTTTAACCTTGTATCTGACCGTCATAGTTATAAATTATCATTTCTTGTGTACAAATGTCTTCACAGAATGTGTGAATTAAATGTACATGAAAACAAATATAACAAATACATCCATACATTATTAAATGGAATTGGTTTTGAGTAGTTTTCTGGCTAAATCAGAACACACATTGATATACATCCATTATGGTTTAAAGAGAAAGTAAAAAGATGCCTTAAAGATAGTTTCATACATACCTGGTACACGCATGTTGACAATGATGAATTATATATCAGTTATAGAATGTTTAAAACATCATATGGTGCTGATCCATACTATCTAGTTTTACCACAGAATTACATGGTTACTCTACTCAAATTTAGAACAACAAATAATATTTACCTGTAAATAAGCTACGCTATGCTGGCATACCTAGGTGTGAAAGAATTTGTGACAAATGTGCTATGCATGATATTGCAGATGAATTTCATTATTTGTTCGTGTGTCCTTTTTTTGATGCAGAAAGAAAAAAATACCTCCCGCGATACTTCTTTGTACGCCGAATGCTGTTAAATTCAACAATTTGTTTGCATCAAAAAATAAGAAACTTTTAATTAAACTAAAGAATTATATTACAGTTATAAATAGGTTTTTCCAATAATTCATATAGCTAAAATTACAACATTACACACAGTTTGCACTCTGTATAGGGAAAATTCTCTATGAAATTTTCATTTATGCTTCTCGTTTGCTCGTTAATTTTGCTTACTTGATTATGGATATCACTCTATTCTGATGTGCGATTATTCATTTTGTGTGAGTATTGTCTTATATTTCTGTGCCCCATGTGGGTATGAAATAAAATAATTGCCTTGCCTTGCCACCAGTCTCCCTCCTACCCTCACCAATCCCACTCCCCCCTCCCCGTCTCCACCCCCACCCCCCCTCCCGGTACTAATGTCCTGTCCCAGGCCGTGCTCACTGGTGACGCAGCAGGGCTGCTGTTGCAGGGTTGGGTGTCGCTGTCGTAGCCTTGACAGCGGGCACTGCAGCCGCCGAAGGAGTCGCACCGACGGCGGCGGGTCTGCTGGCCGCTTCCGCAGGTTCGGGAGCACCCGCCCCACGGGCCCCACGGGCCCCAGTTCCCGGAGTCTGCACCACCAAGTCATCGCCTACGTCACTTCAGAGTCATCGAGGGTCCTCAGTGACGTCATCGAAATCGTCGGGGGGGGGGGGGGGGGGGGGGGCGGGATGGAGAGGGTGGGGGTGGTGGGGGGGGGGAGGATGAGTTTTGTCGTCGTGATCGTATTCTTTTCGTCGTTGTTTGATTGTTTTGTTTTGTAAAAACATCGTCGTTTCGTCTATCGCCATCATCCTCCTCTTTGGGTTATCATCGTAATCGTCCTGATGTGAACACATCGTGATAACAGAGAGAGAGAGAGAGAGAGAGAGAGATCGAGAGAGAGAGAGGGTGGAGGGGGGGGGCGGAGAGAGGGGGGAGACAGAGAGAGAGAGAGAGAGAGAGAGGGGGGGAGGTAGTGAGGGAAGGAGAGCAAAATCCGAAAGAGACTGGGCACTCTTTCTGATTCGTTCCATTTCCTTATCACTTTAACCTTGCACACAAACAAGATAGATATTGTCTTTAAGTTGTAAACAGTTCCAAAATATTTCCTCTCTCTCTCTCCCCCCGCCCCCCCCCCCCCCCCCCCCCCCGCTCTGTGTGTGTGTGTGTGTGTGTGTGTGTGTGTGTGTGTGTGTGTGAACACCTAAAAAAAAAAAAGAAGAAAGAAAATAAACAGAAAATATACCGAATCACTCCCACTGACCGTGATGATTCACATTGTCAAACACGGTGTGACTGATTAGTGGAAACTCTCTGTGCCCTTGTTCTTCCCATGCTTCTTACCCATATCTGGACCGCAGCGCCGCGTGGTGGTGTCCATAGACGAGCCCGAACACGTCCGGCCGCAGTAGTTGGGGCGTGGCGAGTCGCAGCTCCGTGACCGTGTCACCTGCCCCATGCCGCAGCTCACCGTGCACTGCGACCACATCCCCCACTGGCCCCAGTTCCCGTCCACTGAAAACCACGTCAACATGGAGGGTAGGTTTACGTCGACGGAAAATGACGTCAACATGGAGGGTAGGTTTTCCATCGACTGAAAATGACGTCAACATGGAGGGTGGGTTTTCGTCGACTGAAAATGACGTCAAAATAAAGAGTAGATTTACGTCGACTGAAAATGACGTCAAAATGGGAGGTAGGTTTACGTCGACTGAAAATGACGTAAATAGGGAGGGGCAAGTTTACGTCCACTGAAAATGATGTCAAAAGGGAGGGTAAGTTTACGTCGACTGAAAATGACGTCAAAAGGGAGGGTAGGTTTATGTTGACGAAAATGACGTCAAAAGGGAGGGTAGGTTTACGTCGACCTGAACATGACGTCAACATGGAGGGTAGGTTCCCGTCCACTGACAATGACGTCAACATGGAGGGAAGATTTCCGTCGATTGAAAATGACGTCAAAATGGAGGGTGGGTTTACGTCGACTGAAAATTACGTCAAAATGGAGGGTAGCTTTACGCCGACTGAAAATGACTGTGATGGGTGGTAGGATGCTGGCTTCCAGGGGTGGGGGATGGGGGGAGCGGGGGGTAGGTGGTAGAGGGGGGTGCCCTATCCAGACCCCCCACATCCTCCAAAGGGTCTATGTGTCGACTGGCCCTGTCCCGCCGTTTACCCCACCTGCGCTCCTCGTTGCTGACTTCAGTAGGTCACTGGATCTTAAAGGTACACCTCGGACAGGTGACTGTCTCTTGTTTTCTGCCGC
>CM031628.1:49691825-49706825 GCA_018398815.1 Conus ventricosus | reverse complement strand
TAGACTGCAAAGCTGTTAAACTGGCACTTGGGGTACCAATACATGCTTCCAATCTAGGATCCTATAACGAAGCGGTGTTCTTCCTCTAGATGACAATAGGAAAAATTCTTGCACTAAATTTATAGTAAAGTCTTTTGCTTTTGATACATTTTGTAAGGAAGAAATTAGATTAGATTCCGCGAAAGATTTTGCTAAAAGAGCTAAAGCAATACACTCTTTACAATCAATCAATTCCTATGCCACCGATATAATCAATTCTAAAGAATTAAAACACAAAGAAATAGCCACTAAGCCACCTGTTTTCACCAGTAGCACCCTGGGAGCATATAAACCTGCTTTTGATATTGATGATACAAATTTAAACAAAAATCAATCTCCAAATATCTTAAAAAATTTAGTAAACATAAGCATTGAAAACAAGTATACTGATTATATCAAGATTTACACAGACGGCTCTGTAATGGAAAATGGCAGTGCAGGATCAGCCTTTTTTATTCCTTCCTTGAAAACATTAAAACGTTATAATATTGGCAGACATTATTCCATTTTCAGTGCTGAACTAATAGCCATTTTAAGGGCGTTACATCACATTCAAGAGTTACCTTTAAATGCATGCAAAATATTATTTTGTGTGGATTCAAAATCAGTATTATATGCCATCAAAGGTCAAACTACCAAGGCACGGGTTGAAATGACACAGGAAATCAAGCACTTAATACATCACTTAGCAAGCAAAGATATCAGTGTTACTTTTTATTGGATTCCATCTCACTGTGGAATTGTCTTTAATGAACAGGTAGATCAAGCAGCCAAGAGTGCAGCACGCAATGCTGCAGGGACAATTAAACTTAATGTTAAGCTAGATCTACATGAATATTATAAATACTTTGACAAGTTAGCAAAGGATAATTTTGTTGACAAGTTGAAGACCTTAGATATACAATATTCACATAATTGTGTAAAAGCTTGTGACACACTGCATTCGGATATAATAATTAAGAGTTTAAAGTCAAATCAAATCCAGATCAATTACGTCTTTGATGTTTAAGATTCGTCTAAATGCTCTCAAAACAAATTTTGTAAAGATATTATTTGTGTTTGTGGAGTCAAATTTCTACGAATCATCTGCTTCTGCACTGTCCTGCCATCAAAGCTCAAATGCTCAAAAATGGAGGCACTGTGTTCAACCTTCGAGATCCGATAACATTACAGAAAATAGTTAATGACCTTGATCTTCTTGAGTTGTTTTCAGAAACTTTGCGTTCTAGTTCTGTTGGTATTTTTCTTTGATAGTTGCTGGTAATGTTGAGATCAGTTGTGTTTGTAGAATTCAAAACTTAAGTATGGCATTGATGTTAATTTACTCAAAAACACTCAACACTTAAAAGATTCTCTCACATGCATATATTTACCTTTTTTTTTTTTTTTTTTTTTTTTTTTGTCTAATGTCACTTGAGGGTGAAGAGACGTTAAATTAAAGTACTACACACACACACACACACACACAAACACACACACACACACACTGCTACCGGAATGCTGAGACAGAGGCAGGGAGGTCTGACAACCCAGGTGAAGAGAGATGTTGAGAGGCACCATAACTCAACCCAGAGAAACGGCATAACACACTAACAACGCTTACGACTCACTCCAGACAGACAGACGGACAGACAGACAGACCAGTTTAAACAGGCAGACAGAGAGGACCACAAGTCACTCCATTCAGATCGAAAAGAAACGGTCATACTGAATGGACTATAGCTTAAAACTCACCCCAACCACAGAGAGACAGTCAGATAAAAGAGACAGGCAGACAGAGGCGAATAACTCGGCCCCAGACAGACCGAACAGACTGACAAAGGCTCAAAATGCGCCCCAGTCCACCGACCGACAGACAGAGGCGTATATAACTCGGCCCCCAGACAAACAACGGCCCATGTCTCATCCCACACAGACAGAGGCCTATACCTCACCCCACACAGAGGCCCATAACTCACCCCAAACAGCAGAGGCTCATAACCCACCCCACATAGAGACAGAGGCCCATAACTCGCCTCCCCCCCCCCCCCCCCACACCACAGAGGCCCATAACTCACCCCCTCCCTCATTAACTCGCCCCCCCCCCCCCCACACACACACAGAGGTCCATAACTCCCCCCACACAGAGACAGAGGCCCATAACTCCCCCCACACAGAGACAGAGGCCCATAACTCACCCCACACAGAGACAGAGGCCCATAACTCACCCCACACAGAGACAGCACATAACTCAACCCACACAGAGACAGAGGCCCATAACTCACCCCCCACACACAGACAGAGGCCCATAACTCACCCCACACAGAGACAGAGGCACATAACTCAACCCACACAGAGACAGAGGCCCATAACTCACCCCACACAGAGACAGAGGCACATAACTCAACCCACACAGAGACAGAGGCCCATAACTCACCCCACACAGAGACAGAGGCACATAACTCCCCCCACACAGAGACAGAGGCCCATAACTCACCCCACACAGAGACAGAGGCCCATAACCCGCCCCCCACACACACAGAGGCCCATAACTCACCCCACACAGAGACAGAGGCCCATAACTCGCCCCCCCCCCCCCTCATTAACTCGCCCCCCTCCCCCCCCCCCCCACACAGAGGCCCATAACTCACCCCACACAGAGACAGAGGCCCATAACTCCCCCCACACAGAGACAGAGGCCCATAACTCACCCACACAGAGACAGAGGCCCATAACTCGCCCCCCCCTCATTAACTCGCCCCCCCCCCCACACACACACACAGAGGCCCATAACTCACCCCACACAGACAGAGGCCCGTAACTCGCCCCCCCCCCCCCCTCATTAACTCGCCCCCCTCCCCCCCCCCCACACACACAGAGGCCCATAACTCACCCCACACAGAGACAGAGGCCCATAACTCCCCCCACACACAGAGACAGAGGCCCATAACTCACCCCACACAGAGACAGAGGCCCATAACTCGCCCCCCCCCCTCATTAACTCGCCCCCCCCACACACACACACACAGAGGCCCATAACTCACCCCACACAGACAGAGGCCCATAACTCGACCCCCCCCCCCCTCATTAACTCGCCCCCCCCCCCCCCCACAGAGGCCCATAACTCACCCCACACAGACAGAGGCCCATAACTCGCCCCCCCCCCCCCATTAACTCTCCCCCCCCCCCCCCCCCCCCACACACACACAGAGGCCCATAACTCACCCCACACAGAGACAGAGGCCCAAACTCGCCCCCCCCCCCCCCCCCTCACTAACTCGCCCCCCCCCACACACACACACACAGGCCAATAACTCACCCCACACAGACAGAGGCCCATACCCCACACAGACAGACCCACACAGACGGACAGACAGACAACAGAGCCCATGTCTTACCAAGACAGGCAGGACAGACAGACCACACAGACAGGACAGACGACAGCAGGGCCATGTTTTACCCAGACGGGCAGACAGTCCGACAGAGGACGACAGGACAACAGGCCATGTTTTACCCCAGACAGGCAGACAGACAGACAGACAACGCGGGCCATGTTTTACTCCAGACAGGCAGGCGACAGACAGACAAGCCATGTTTTACCCTGACAGACAGCATGACAGGCAGAGCATGACAGACAGTCAGACACAGACAGAGGCATGTTTTACCCCAGACGGGCAGGACGACAGCAGACAGAGGCCCAGTTCTACCACAGCATGACGGTCCCTGACACATATCCGTGTCCCAGCGAGAGGCGGACACTCGCCGCCGCACTCGTGTGGCCTGGGTGTTTGCACTGCGCGTCCTGTCCTGTTGCCCTGGCCGCACGAGGCGTGAGCACGTGGACCAGCGCGTCCAGAGCCCAGTACCCGTTTGCGGAAACTGGTGAGTTCACCACACACTCACACAGGACACACTCACCCACCACACATTAACACACCACACACCCTCACACACACACACATACAACTCCACAACAGGTGTCAAAGAGAATCATGACAACAGGCATCTCCAGCAGCAACAACGAAGGCAATACTGTATCGCCCGCGCCCCTCCCTCCGCGCGGTAAGGCCAATAAGCGGTAGTCCGCTACAGTCCCCTCCCCACCACCAACTGCCGGGTTTCTCCCGGGCCTGCTTATTTCAACTGTTCCCGCATTCAGTTGTTGTGTTTGGTGCTGTCTCGAGACCCGCACTCCACGCGTTTCTGATCGGCACACTCGGCTGGTCCGGAGAGGTCAGACTGTTGTGGTGATGTTGACGCGGGTTTTCCTTCCAGCTTTACGTTTTTTCTTCTCTGGATCTTGTCCTCGGTTGGTGAGTGGCTGGTGTGTTCTCGCCAGAGGTCAGCGTTGCTGAGGATGTTGACAACTGGTGTGTTCTCTCCAGAGGTCAGCGTTGTGATGTGTTGACAACTGGTGTGTTCTCTGCCAGAGGTCAGCGTTGTTGATGCTGTTGACAACTGGTGTGTTCTCTGCCAGAGGTCAGCGTTGCTGATGGTGTTGACAACTGGTGTGTTCTCTGCCAGAGGTCAGCGTTGTTGATGATGTTGACAACTGGTGTGTTCTCTCTCAGAGGTCAGCGTTGTTGATGCTGTTGACAACTGGTGTGTTCTCTGCCAGAGGTCAACGTTGCTGATGATGTTGACAACTGGTGTGTTCTCTGCCAGAGGTCAGCGTTGTTGATGATGTTGACAACTGTGTGTTCTCTCTCAGAGGTCAGCGTTGTTGATGATGTTGACAACTGGTGTGTTCTCTCTCAGAGGTCAGCGTTGTTGATGATGTTGACAACTGGTGTGTTCTCTGCCAGAGGTCAGCGTTGTTGATGATGTTGACAACTGGTGTGTTCTCTCTCAGAGGTCAGCGTTGTTGATGGTGTTGACAACTGGTGTGTTCTCTGCCAGAGGTCAGCGTTGCTGATGGTGTTGACAACTGGTGTGTTCTCTGCCAGAGGTCAGCGTTGCTGATGGGGTTGACAACTGGTGTGTTCTCTGCCAGAGGTCAGCGTTGCTGATGGTGTTGACAACTGCAGTGTTCTCTCTCAGAGGTCAGCGTTGTTGATGCTGTTGACAACTGGTGTGTTCTCTGCCAGAGGTCAGCGTTGCTGATGCTGTTGACAACTGGTGTGTTCTCTCTCAGAGGTCAGCGTTGTTGATGCTGTTGACAACAGGTGTGTTCTCTGCCAGAGGTCAGCGTTGTTGATGATGTTGACAACTGGTGTGTTCTCTCTCAGAGGTCAGCGTTTTTGGTGATGTTGACAACTGGTGTGTTCTCTGTCAGAGGTCAGCGTTGCTGAGGGTGTTGACGACTGATTTGGACGGACGCGGTGGCGCCCTCTGGAGGAGGTTCTTCACTTACGCTGGCTCTGCGATTAAGCGGTTACTGTCGTCAGCAGCAGGCTTCGTGAGTTTTGTCTTGCGCATGTTGGATGAATACATCACGGAAACGACACGGTAGCAGTGCAGGGCTTGCTCTGGTGGGCTGCCTCATGGCGACTTACCATCCACTGTCGCTGCGGATCGCCCATGCCGGGACTACTGCGGGAAAAGCCCAGGTATGACTGTGGACCGGACGGAGCGAGGGGAGGGGGTGGGAAGGATGGGGGGGGGGGGAGGTCGGCGTTTGGGTAATGTCACTGGTGTGCCACAGAAGATGGCACCACCAGCCTCCTCCTCTCCTCCACAAAAAGAAAACAAACAGACAAAGCAAACAAACAAAACAAGCAACTACAACAACAAAAAGAAAGCAAACAAAAAAGCAACCACAATAACATCAACAACAAAACGTGTCCAGCCGTCTTTCTTCATTATGTCTGAATTTGTTCGGTCTCAGTGGCCCAAACACATTGCTGCCATTTAGCGAGCTTGCTGACGAGCTGAAGCTCCGAACCACGTGTCAAAGCTGTACTAAAACGCTGGTTTCCATAAGGATGGGAGCTTTCCTGAGCTCATAGTTGAAAACCCTTTGGAACGCAATTTTTTGTGTGTGTGTGTGTGTGTGTGTGTGTGTGTGTGTATGGTGTGTGTGTGTGTGTGTGTGTGTGTGTGTGTGTGACATTGGAAGATATTTTCTAACATCTCGCTTAACTCACTTAGCAAGATCTTTCTTTACAGCGTCACGCGTGTGGCGTTGCACCGCTGTCATAGTTACACCGCTGCCAAAGACGGAATCATCGACAACATGAAATCTGACCGTTCAAGACAAGCAACCTTCCTGCGTCCTGCAGAAGTTCAGTTCACCTTGCGAGCAACACGTACGCTGTCGCATTCTACTTACTGCAGCAAGATCCCTCGTTGCATCGCCGCATGTCCTTGGCCGGGCCGGCGCACCCTCTGCCGCAGCGGTTGGGCGGAGGGCTGGAGCACGAGCGCTCTCGGTCCTGCATACCTTCGCCGCACGTTCGGCTGCACGGGCTCCAGTAGTTCCACGGGGACCAGTTCCCGTCAACTGAAGCAGGAGAGAAAGGGAGGAATGAGGACACGAAAAGCATGGAGGATCGCTTGTGCGAAGGAAGAAAGAAGGGACGAACGGATAGATGGTCGGGCAGAAGACAACAGAACGAGAAAGAGAGGGTAGGGAAAAGGTTTGTATAAATGAACACAGAAAACAGGCTGAGTGAGTGTGAAGAAATGGACGAGGAAATGACAGAAGCAAAAGAAGGATGCTCAGGGAAGCAAAGAAAAGAACAAAACGAGGGATGAGGGGCAGACGACAGACGAAAGAAACAGGCGTGACAACGTTAACAATGGAGGGAATGGGGAAGAAAACGGAAGAAACGGCGTGACAACGTTAACAATGGAGGAAATGGGAAGAAAAATGGAAGAAACAGGGCGTGACAACGTTTTAACAATGGGAGGGAAATGGGGAAGAAAAATGGAAGAAACAGGGCGTGACAACGTTTTAACAATGGGAGGGAAATGGGGAAGAAAAATGGAAGAAACAGGGCGTGACAACGTTTTAACAATGGGAGGGAAATGGGGAAGAAAAATGGAAGAAACAGCGGCAGGCAGAAATGAAAGATGACAGAAGTAACTATTGAGAGAAACAGCAGATGGGGGGAAATACACGTGTGTTTAGGAACGGATGCGGAGAAGAAGGAAGAAATGGAAGAATGGATAAAGTAGAATGAATGGGGGGAAATACAGAGAGTCTTCCACCACAAAAGGCTCTACAAGACTGTACACAACTGACAGAAGATCGATCGTCTCAAAGGTGTGACTTCTCACTGCTTTTGTGACTGCCAACGTAAGGCCAACAAGAGTTCTGAACTGTTCATCTTGGGAGCCTTGGCGGGCAGCTCAGTGATATTGTGACACAGATATAAACAGCAATTATTATTAGCGCTGGTGCGAAGTGGTTAACAGTCGCGGACACCTGGCTGGGAGGTCGTGGGTTCGATTCCCATCAGAGTCATTTATTTGTGGAATGTTTTGCCCCAACTGGCTCCAGAGCTGAGTTTGCTACAGGCTAAACTGGGAAGACTGGGATCACTCACTCGAGTTTCATCCACCTAATGGACGCGTTTTTGAAAGTGCTGCTCAAATTTCATGATCAACACTGCAGGTGTATGTATCTCTCGGGCCTGGTTGACACTGGTATATATATTATGAAAATAAGCGTAGAGTACAGCCCTATCGTGGAGTCTCAGACTGGAATGGAAACCCATACCATCATCTTCATCATCATCATCATCCTCATCGATCAGCATTATAAAAAAGTTTCAAATTTTGTAGCCCTTTATGCCTTGCTGTAATGGTGACCTCAGTTTGGATATTCTCTCCTTGTCTATAGCCTCGGTTTGATACTCTCGGGATTACCGGTATCGGTAAATTCATGGGGACTGTCGATGGACAGACGTGGTGACGACCTCCGGAGGGAGAGCTCATTCACGCCGGTTCTACGACTAAACAATTATAGTCGTCAGCATGGAGGTTAGTGGGTGGTTTCCTGCGTATGTCAGATCAGAACAGGCGCCACTGAACACCACCGAAGTGACTTGGCAGCAGTGCAGTGTCTCCTCCGATGAGTTGCCTCTTAACGACTTGACATTGTGGGCTCCCTGTGGATTGCCGGTGCCAGGGCTGCAGCTGGACAGGCCAAGCTGTGGCTGTGGACGGGGTGTCAGAATGAGCAGCGTGGTTGTGGCTGTGGACGGGATGTCAGAATGAGCAGCGTGGGTGCAATGCCACTGAGGTGGCACAGAAGGTGGAACAGCACAACAAAGTAGTAATCAAGTGTAAGACGCTACAGACGACCACGCTGTGTAGACTCACTGCAGGGTTCGCAAGGGATTCTCGAGTCGTACGACTCCCGCTCATAGTCTGGACCAGGGCAAGGGCGCCCGCAGTCCGGAGCATCAAAGGGGGCTTGGCAGCGTCTTCGGCGCTCACGCGTGGCCGTCCCGCACGTGACTCCCGGCTGGCTCCATGGGCCCCAAGCCGCCCACACCTTGTCCACTGCAAAAGGTCGAGGGGTCAAATCCGCAGCGGTCAGTCCTTGGCAGTCCGTTTTTCCGTCGTGGGGTCAGTGAAGGGATGACAGCGAGTCAGTGTGTTTGTTGGCCAGTGTTGTATTGACAGCACGTTGGCCATGATCGATAAAGGTCAAAGTACTGTCCAAAGATCAGTCGGTCAAGCAGCGGCCCGCAAGTCACTTCATCCATCAATCAATTACTCTCTCATCCAGACTGTGGGTTAGTCTTTTTTCTTCTTCATTAGGTCAATGAATTTCAATCAATCAGTCAACTAGTCATTAATAAAATCGGTCAGTCCACAGTAACAGCTGGTAAGTTTGTTCGTCGAAACCCGACAATTTCACAATAATACGACATTTTTTTACAATACCACATTTTCACAAGAATGCGACATTTTCACAATAATGCGACATTTTTACAATAATACTTGTACATAACAGACACCATGATGAATCATACAGATAAACTTTAACTAACATAGAGTCTAATTCAGTTTCTTCCTCTTTGAAAACCACTTCCTCTTTGAAAACCACTTCCTCTTTGGAAACCACTTCCTCTTTGAAAACCACTTCCTCTTTGATATGAACGAGATGAATATTGCCCGAAAGAGCCAGGTGTCGAGAACTGAGATCATTCTGAATCTACATTCAGCTGCTGTTTCTGCACCCATGCACCTCCAAATAGTAACATCCTCTGACCGTTACGCCTACTGGTAGGAGCCCTCGGCATTCTCACTCTCCACAAGACGAACAAAGAAGTGAACGCTGATCTTGTGTCATTTAGTTTCAGCCACACATACCCAAACACACATGCACGTACGAACGTGCTGGGGTTCGCAAGCACACAGGCTTTGGTACTCAATATCACCTTCGCAGAACTTGTCACACACCACGTGACATGCCTTTGTTTTGCCAGCAGTATGGTGTCTTGGTACAAAGCTACACCCCTGTCCTTCGTCGAGTGTTTTCCGTCTGCTTTTACGATCATCCGAACAATGGACTGGACATTTGGGGGACTTCAGGCTAAAATACACCTGGAGCAGAGCGCGAGGTAACACTGACGTCAAACTCAATGTATGACAACTGGTGAGCCGATTTTCGTCAAAGGTCTTCCTCCGACAATACGCACAACTATACTCCCTGGATCGCAGCATGCATGAATTGTTTAGCGGTGAAAATGTCTCAAACTGACTTGCCTGTTGTGTTTAGTGTACCAAGTAAACGTTACTGCACTCTGTGTCATGTGTGTGTTTGTACTGTTTTGTTTTCAGTAATACTGCAACATGCTTCAGTTCTCTTGGAGGGTACCTTGCCAAAGCTTGGGGTGGAAGGAGTAGGGGAAGGATACCTATGCATGGGGAGGGGCAGGGGGGGGGGGGGGCGGGAGAGTAGTAGAAGCTATTTTTAGATGAATACGTCAGAGGAAACGACGTGTTCATTCAACATCGTCAATGTGCAGTGAACCTCCCCTGCCTCAACAACTCACCGCAGCACGGTCCTTCGCTGCACATGTCGGTTTCACGCGGAGATCCCAGGCACGAGGAGCCGCACTCGTTGGGCGGAGGGTTGCTGCACGAGCGAGTGCGCTCGATCCGGCCCGTGCCGCACGTGACGGGACAGCTGGACCAGCGTGACCATGGAGACCAGTTTCCGTCCTGAGGAACTGCACAAGATGAATTCAAAATTGTAGCAACAAACATGTAGCTATAAAAAAAAAAAGAGGAAAATAAACACGCCACCAGCAAACGGGCCACTGTACTCTGCCTGTCAAAACGTCGATGAGTAGCGGCCTTTTACTTGCTGATCCGTTAATATGCTGTAGAGCGAGGCTGACTCTCTTCACGAAAATTGAAATGGTAGTGAATTGTGGGAGTAGTCAAACTGAAAGAACGAAGAACCTGATCACTTGTTGTTCTTTCACGTAGCCCTATATATGCACTGCTGTAAACTGATCCATTAGTTCAAAAACAAAACACAAAAGGAACACTCACTGAAGATATAAGAAGTGAAGAAGGACAAAAGAGGAATAAGTCACTGCAGCAAGAACTGAAGAAGGACAAAAGAGGAATAAGTCGCTACAGCAAGAACTGAAGAAGGACAAAAGAGGAATAAGTCACTGCAGCAAGAACTGAAGAAGGGCATTAGAGGAATAAGTCGCTGCTGCAAGAACTGAAGAAGGACAAAAGAGGAATAAGTCACTGCAGCAAGAACTGAAAGACAAAAGAGGAATAAGTCACTGCAGCAAGAAGTGAAGAAGGACAAAAGAGGAATAAGTCGCTGCAGCAAGAAGTGAAGAAGGACAAAAGAGGAATAAGTCGCTGCAGCAAGAACTGAAGAAGGACAAAAGAGGAATACGTCGCTGCAGCAAGAAGTGAAGAAGGACAAAAGAGGAATAAGTCGCTGCAGCAAGAACTGAAGAAGGACAAAAGAGGAATAAGTCGTTGCAGCAAGACGTGAAGAAGGACAAAAGAGGAATAAGTCGCTGCAGCAAGAACTGAAGAAGGACAAAAGAGGAATAAGTCGCTGCAGCAAGAAGTGAAGAAGGACAAAAGAGGAATACGTCGCTGCAGCACGAACTGAAGAAGGACAAAAGAGGAATGTGTCACTGCAGCAAGAAGTGAAGAAGGACAAAAGAGGAATAAGTCGCTGCAGCAAGAAGTGAAGAAGGACAAAAGAGGAATAAGTCACTGCAGCAAGAAGTGAAGAAGGACAAAAGAGGAATAAGTCGCTGCAGCAAGACTTCATCCCACAGTAGTCCCCTTCACTCACATTCAGGACTGTGCAGGACACCACTCACATCCAGGTGTACAGTACGAACAACAGCTGTACACAGGGACACTTTGTTTTAACCGAAGGTGTAAAGAGACGTTTTCCTTAGTGTTCGTACTGTGTTTAAAGTGCTGGCGAACACGCTACGTGTAAAGGAATCAAAAGTATGACAAACACACGGTGAGCAAAGAAGGGATTTATTTCCACGTTGTCATCTTGGACTGATCAACAAACAGGACGGCATTCTGATTACCAACAAAGCAAAGGAACATACACAAACGCACAGACTTGCGCGCACGTGCACACCCACACCCACACACACACTCACTCACTAATTGTATCCATGTTTGTAAGTGCGTGTGCTTGTGTTTGTCTGTCTGTCCGTGTCTGTCTGTATGCATGTGTGTGTGTGTGTGTGTGTGTGTGTGTGTGTGTGTGTGTGTGTGTGTTGTGTGTGAGAGAGAAGAGAGAGAGAGAGAGAGGAGAGAGAGAGGGGAAGAGAGACAGACACAGACACAGACAGACAGAGAGACTTCCCAATATGCAGTGAAAAAAAGATAAGATTGTAAAACTGAAACTAGAACCCCCCACCCCACCCCCCTTCAAAAACAAAACAAAACTTCGTTCATACTTTCAAAAGATGTGTGCTTTAGAGATCCGTTGAAAATTATCGCTTTTTGAACAAAGTAAGAAACGTTTGGCAATGAAAATGATCTCTTTTCAAACATTTCCCGACCAATTTAGAAAACACGAAAGGGCAATCGTTCAGTACAACAATATTAGTGAACGAAAGTAAGGTAATTAAAGATAAGGTCTCCCTTTGTTCTATCATGCCTCGTCACATACAAGCGGTCCGCAGTGTTCTATGAAGATGTACACGTGCACTGGTCACTCTGGACCGCCTTCCTGAAGTACAGGATCTGCCACGGAACCGATAGTTTTCTGTATCACGTCTGGCAGATTTCTAAAGCGCTGGCCGGCACACCTGTACCAGGTTCTCCAAACTCTTCTCGAAGAATCCTCCAGAAACCCCTGCTACAAACTTGTTGGCCACTCTCAGGGAATCACAACGACTGACGAGATTTATTCTCCGAGACGGAATCTGGCTGCTGCAGTATTAGGACTGACATTCTTTTCATAGGCAAAAAAACCTCGCCTGCGGTGAACCTAAGAACGGGAAATCTAAACAAAACAGAAGTATTTCAAATATTGTGGATTTTTTTAAAGTATCGACAATATACGGAAAACAAACAAACAAACAAAAACTCACTGCAGCACGACTGCCGCCTGCACTGTTTGGAATCGGTTGGCATTCCAGGGCAGGTGCGGCCACAGGAGTTGGGAGGAGGATTGCTGCAGGAGCGGGTGCGCTGTACGGTGCCTGTGCCACAGCTAACTGGACACGAGGACCACATTGTCCATGGACTCCAGTTCCCGTCCTGGGGTACTGCACAGGTCATAGAGAAAGGTCAATGTCCAGAATAACCCCTTCACGTCGCCTGTTGGGGAAACGGCAGAGTTTTCAGATATAAAGCCCCCCCCCCCCCCCCATCCACCCACCACCACCACCTCCCCATGATGAAAATCCCTTTCCAGCTTTGTCTCTGTAATTTAAGTCATAGAGTGCACCAATGTTTTACATACACTATACTGAATAGTATTTTTTTTTCATACAGTAGAGTGGCGGAACCCAGAGTTGGTCTGAAATCAGTCTCAGTGAATTGTTAAAGTTTTGCCGAGTCACTTCAGTGATGTGAAGTGGGGCCTGTTCTGATCCAACATAAGCTGGACACTACCTACAAGACCCACTACTGACGACAGTCACTGCTTGGTTGTGGCACCAGTGTCAGTGAGCGGCCCGCTCCACAGGACGCCAACGCGTACGTCTAACGACAGTCGCTGTGAACTTGCCGACACCGGCCACCTCGACAACAACTCACGAAGGGCATACACGTGGCGAGACAATCCAAACTGAGGTCACCATGGCAGCAGGGCATGAAGGGACACAGAATTTGTGGCCTTTTCCTGCTGACCCATGAGGATAACATAATGAAGATGATGCTGTGGAGAGCCACGTCGGTCTGAGACGGTATGACAGGGATATATGTTCTACACCTACTTTCATGATACATCCCGGCATCAGCCAGGCCTGAGAGATACAGACACTTGCAGGGTTGGTCAGGAAATTAGAGAAATACTCTCAGAGATACATCCATTAAGTAGATGAAACTCGAGACTGTGGTCTCTGCAATGATCTGCTTGGTTGCTTTATTTTTTGTCCAGTAGACATCTAAAAGTGAACTCAGCCAAACAGAATAAAACTTCACTGAACTAACACGAAACTCGGAAAGTGCAGACCCCCGCCAAAGTCCAAGGGAATCTGGATCCGTCCTCTGATCCTGATCCTCATTCCGGATCCTCATCAAATTTAATGAGTTCGTCTTTGAGCCACACCTGTCTTACCAAAACGTTTCATTAGAAATCAGTCTGTAGTTTCTGAGCAACCTTGCTGAACACACATCTTGGATCCGTCTTTATTCTGCAGCAAGAACTGAAGAAGGACAAAAGAGGAATAAGTCACTGCAGCAAGAAGTGAAGAAGGACAAAAGGGAATAAGTCACTGCAGCAAGAAGTGAAGAAGGACAAAAGAGGAATAAGTCACTGCAGCAAGAAGTGAAGAAGGACAAAAGAGGAATACGTCACTGCAGCAAGAAGTGAAGAAGGACAAAAGAGGAATAAGTCGCTGCAGCAAGAAGTTGAGAAGGACAAAAGAGGAATAAGTCGCTGCAGCAAGACTTCATCCCACAGTAGTCCCCTTCACTCACATTCAGGACTGTGCAGGACACCACTCACATCCAGGTGTACAGTACGAACAAGTGCTGTACACAGGACACTTGTTTTAACCGAAGGTGTAAAGAGACGTTTTCCTTAGTGGTCGTACTGTGTTTAAAGTGCTGGCGAACACGCTACGTGTAAAGGAATCAAAAGTATGACAGACACACGTTGAGCATAGAAGGGATTTGTTTCCACGATGTCATTTTAGACTGATCAACAAACAGGACGGCATTCTGATTACCAACAAAGCAAAAGAACATACACAAACGCACAGACTTGCGCGCGCGCGCGCGCGCACACACACACAGACACACTCACTAATTGCATCCATGTTTGTGAGTGCGTGTGCTTGTGTTTGTCTGTCTGTCCGTGTCTGTCTGTATGCATGTGTGTGTGTGTGTGTGTGTGTGTGTGGTGTGTGTGTGTGTGTGAGAGAGAGAGAGAGAGAGAGAGAGAGAGAGAGAGAGAGAGAGAAGACAGACCAGACAGACAGACAGACAGACAGACAGACAGACAGACAGACAGACAAACAGACTGACAGACAGAGAGAGACTTCCCAATATGCAGTGAAAAAACAATTTTTGTAAAACTGAAACTAGAACCCCCCCCCCCCCCCCCCCCCCCTTCAAAAACAAAACAAAACTTCATTCATACTTTCAAAAGATGTGTGCCTTAAAGACTCGTTGAAAATTATCGCTTTTTTCAACAAAGGAAAGAATCTTTTGGCAATGAAAATGATCTCTTTTCAAACATTTTCCGACCAATTTAGAAAACACGAAAGGCAATCGTTCAGTACAACAATATTAGTGAACGAAAGTAAGGTAATTAAAGATAAGGTCTCCCTTTGTTCTATCATGCCTCGTCACATACAAGCGGTCCGCAGTGTTCTATGAATGTACACGTGCACTGGT
>CM031628.1:49654325-49686825 GCA_018398815.1 Conus ventricosus | reverse complement strand
ATTCATACTTTCAAAAGATGTGTGCCTTAAAGACTCGTTGAAAATTATCGCTTTTTCAACAAAGGTAAGAATCTTTTGGCAATGAAAATGATCTCTTTTCAAACATTTTCCGACCATTTTAGAAAACACGAAAGGGCAATCGTTCAATACAACAATATTAGTGAACGAAAGTAAGGTAATTACAGATAAGGTCTCCCCTTGTTCTGTGACGAAACGCTTGACAAAACCATCCGATCCGTCCCACTAAAACCCCAAACCAAAAAAAAAAAAAAAGATTTCAAATCTATGCCCACTCTCCTCTCTCAACCCCCCCCCCCCCCCCCCCCTTCTCATCCCCTTTCTCTCGCTTAGGACTGTGGGAACGACCCTAGGACAAAGAGAAAAACCTGCGTCACGGTAAACGCGTGACACCTTTCGTTCTTATCGCTAAACCTCCCCCCACCACCACCACCACTCCCCCCCCCCCCCCTTCTCAGGAGTCACTTGCGACTGCAATTGACATAAAGGCACGACGCCGCTGCCGTGCTCTCCACCACCACTACCCCCCCCCCCCCCCCCCCCTCAACCCTCCTTCACCCGGCACGGGGAGTAGAGACGAGGCGGAGTAGAGACGACGTGGAGATTTTAATTTCATTGTGACAATTGCCCGTCTCACCACCACCACCACCCCCTATCCGGCGCTATCACCCCCCCCCCCTCCTTCTATCCCGTGACAACAAAGGCCTGTTGCCGCTTGGCACACCGCCACCACCACCCCTGTCCGGCGCTATCACCCCCCTCCCTCTCTATCCCGTGAAAACAAAGGCCGTTGCCGCTTGGCACACCGCCACCACCACCCCTGTCCGGGCTATCACCCCCCCCCCTCCCTCTCTATCCCGTGAAAACAAAGGCACGTTGCCGCTTGGCACACCGCCACCACCACCCCCTGTCCGCGCTATCACCCCCCTCCCTCTCTATCCCGTGAAAACAAAGGCACGTTGCCGCTTGGCACACCGCCACCACCACCCCCTGTCCGGCGCTATCACACCCCCCTCCCTCTCTATCCCGTGAAAACAAAGGCACGTTGCCGCTTGGCACACCGCCACCACCACCCCCTGTCCGGCGCTATCACACCCCCCTCCCTCTCTATCCCGTGAAAACAAATAAAGGCCTGTTGCCGCTTGGCACACCGCCACCACCACAACTGGTGGATCCCAACGAGAATGTGCGTCTATACGGACGCATAAATTAAACCGGCCGCTGCTGAAGTCAGTGAGCTGGGCCGATTAAGTTCAAACGGTTTCCGAGGTGACTGGTGATAAGACTAGATCCCTCCCCCTGTCACCCCTGATATTTGACTGACAGGTTGTCACAACCGAATTCCGCAGTTAGAATCCATATATACCAGACACACAGGGGTGCACCTTCACTGACCCTCAAGACTGCTTGTAGACCGAACCTGAGGAAGACAAAGAGACAACTAGAGAAGGCGTGGGACAAGCCCGGTATCCTCGTTGATCTCCAGTCACTCACTGTTCATTCCCAGGAAAAGTGAGTTGGAACTCTGTTTTACCTTTTCCAATCTATGTATTGATTTTATGTATGCTGTGTGCGTTAACATTGTAAATCTGTACAAATGCTTAGCACATGCATCAAACTGATGAAGATTATTATGTATAGGTTTGCTTGCCATCATGTGGCAAAAGCTCTCTCTCAGTGGTTATGATTCTTTGTTAACTATCTGACCACTGTTCTTTGCGTTTACCCTGACTTTTGCCAGTAGGCAATTCTGTCTGTTAAGATGGTGGTCAGGAAAACAGTATGCCTGTGCTAGGTTAAGAACTGCTACCCTAATTTATAAATACTGGTGATTGTTGGAATGATTTGTAGTGTATGACTTTAAGTCTACACCACATGTGTACTTGGACAAAGTGTAGACCAAGTCAGTGTGAGTTAATTCTTAAGAAACATGGAAGAGTTGTTTGACTGAAACTATGTAACATTGTATTACTGTCTCCTACCCTTTTATAAGCTTAACTTAGTCTTTAAACAAAAGTGGAGATTAAGAGTTATAGCAGAAACTCTACCATAGAGAATACTTTGCTGGCTGAGTCTCACACCTGTGCTGAAAGTAAACCAGGGTAAATGTGAGCACTAGACAAACCAGCCATCAGATTCTCACCTACAGACCAAGTTCTCTTTATCGCAGAACTGGGATCCTGGTCAGGCTATCCTGGTCACGCCATCCTGGTCAGGCTATCCTAGTCACGCTACACATTGCAGCGGGACCAGACGCTGGGAATTCGCCCAACACCAGGGCGACACCAAACCTCCAATCTACACCAGTGGGGCAGTCACCAACCACAGGAGAGATCAACTACCCTCTCCGAAGCAAAGCTAAGTTAGCTTACCACCTGGACTCAAATCCATCAGACCCTTGCCCTCACTTTATGATGACATAGGGAGAACCTGTCTATGAGTACCACTTTGGCTACAACACTGGGTGATTTGCAAGCGAAGTGGATGTATAATAACCATATACATTCAGTGTAACTTAAACTTGCTGCACTGAGTGCAAGCGAGCAAAGTAGGAGTGAGGGAGGGCCCCTCATGTGGTGGTCCTATGAGAATTAAACTCAAGCCTATAGAACTTGACATGCCAATATTTACCTTTACCTATGCCTAAGCAATAAAAGTTGATGTGTGAAAGTGCACTTGACTTGTGTCGGTTCTCTGTTGTTCAATCAAAGGTTGAATGTTTGAACTTCTCTCTTCAATTCTGTCTCTCGGAGCTACAAGTACTTCTATGAGTACAGGCCTAAGGAAAATTATCTCGGAGCCACTGTCCCGTATTTTACCCAGTCCCGGAATTAAATAAAAATTTCTTCAATGACTAGTACCGGAAAGTTGCTCCTTCCACCACTAGTAAGAGAGAGGGTGTAGGTGAAGTGTTAAGATAATTCCCATTGAGAAATTATCCCCAGTCCTTCCCCTAGAGGACCCACCTACACACATAACTCATCTCATCACATGTTCTATCATGCCTCGTCACATACAAGCAGTCCGCATTGTTCTATGAAGATGTACACGTGTACTGGTCACTCTGGACCGCCTTCCTGGAGAACAGGATCTGCCATGAAACGGATAGTTTTCTGTATCACTTCCGGCAGATTTCTAAAGCGCTGGCCGGCACACCTGTACCAGGTTCGAATTCTTCTCGAAAAATCCTCCTGAAACCCCTGCTACAAACTTGTACTTGTTGGCCACTCTCAGGGAATCACAACGACTGACGGGATTTATTCTCCGAGACGGAATGTGGCTGCTGCAGTATTAGGACTGACATTGGTTTCATAGGCAAAAAACCTCGCCTGTGGCCAACCTAAGAACGTGAAATCTAAGCAAACCAGAAGTATTTCAAATATTGTGGATTTTTTAAAAGTATCGACAATATGCGGAAAAACAAACAAACAAACAAAAACTCACTGCAGCACGACTGCCGCCTGCACTGTTTGGAATCGGTTGGCATTCCAGGGCAGGTGCGGCCACAGGAGTTGGGGGGAGGATTGCTGCAGGAGCGGGAGCGCTGTACGGTGCCTGTGCCACAGCTGACTGGACACGAGGACCACATTGTCCATGGACTCCAGTTCCCGTCCTGGGGTACTGCACAGGTCATACAGAAAGGTCAATGTCCAGAATAACTCGTTCACGTCGCCTGCTGGGAAACGGCGGAGCTTTCTGATATAAAGCAGCCCCCCCCCCCTCCCCCTATCCACCCACCACCACCACCTCCCCATGATGAAAAACTTTCCAGCTTTGTCTCTGTAATTCATGTCATAGGGTGCACCAATGTTTTACATACACTATACTGAATAGTATTTTTTTCATACAGTAGACTGGCGGAACCCAGCGTTGGTCTGAAATCAGTCTCAGTTAGTCGTTAAAGTTTTGCCGAGTCACTTCAGTGATGTAAAGCGGGGCCTGTTCTGATTCAACATACGCTGGACACTACCTACAAGACCCACTACTGACGACAGTCACTGCTTGGTTGTGCACCAGTGTCAGTGAGCGGCCTGCTCCACAGGGGGCCAACACGTACGTCTAACGATAGTCTGTGAACTTGCCGACACCGGCCACCTCGACAACAACTCACGAAGGGCATACATGTGGCGACACAATCCAAACTGAAGTCACCTTGGCAGCAGGGCATGAAGGGACACAGAATTTGTGGCCTTTTCCTGCTGATCCATGAGGATAGGGATAATGAAGATGATGCTATGGAGAGCCACGTCGGTCTGAGACTGTATGACAGGGCTATGTTCTACACCTACTTTCATGATACATCCCCGCATCGGCCAGGCCAGAGAGATACAGACACTTGCAGAGCTGTCAGGAAATTAGAGAAATACTCTCAGAGATATATCCATTAAGTAGATGAAACTCGACTCTGTGGTCCCTGCAATGATCTACTTGGTTGCTTTATTCTTTGTCCAGTAGACATCTAAAAGTGAACTCGGCCATACAGAATAAAACTTCACTGAACTAACACGAAACTCGGAAGAGTGCAGACCCCCGCCAAAGTCCAAGGGAATCTGGATCCGTTCTCTGATCCTGATCCTCGTGCCGGATCCTCATCAAGTTTAATGAGTTCGTCTTTGGGCCACACACTGTCTTACCAAAAGGTTTCATTACAAATCAGTCTGTAGTTTCTGAGCAACCTTGCTGAACACACACACCCCGGATCCGTCTTTATTCTGGATCTGCACCAAAATTTAATGGGCTCATTCTTGGGCCAAATGCCATCTGTACACCAAGTTTTGTTTAAAACCGCTTCTGTGGTTTTATTGTGATCTTGCCGACAGGCTGATCAACCAATAGGCACGAGAGAAAACCTGGAAAAGAGGAACGTAATGCGAATATAGGATATAAATTCAACGTTCTCCTTATACTTGCTTAACCCATACTCCTTCTTTTGTGTGAGTAGACACGTGTTGTTGCATGAATTTGAAATATTAATGTGTACTTCCTTCCATTAAAACGGTGAACAAGGATTAAATAATCAAAGCAGGGAACCATAGCAGAACAAGTCATACACTGGTGAGAGAAAGGCAATCTATCGATCCTGACATACACAGAATTTGATGTGGGACTGTGGAATTTGTTGCATCATTTACTGCAGGTTTGTGACAGTACATATTTGTAATATTCCTTTGTAAGCGTCCAACATTTCTGTCACATCCTTCGTGAAAAATATTCAGTTAGGCTGTTTAAACAACTGAAAGATTGTTCTTGAAATCTGTCTCTATCATCTAAACGGTTACGGAATCCAGGGGAACAGTCACTCACTGCAACAGTCTCGCCTCCTGCACTGCTTTGTGTCAAGTGACTGTCCAAAGCAGGAGCTGCCACAGGAGTTGGGAGGAGGATTGCTGCAGGAGCGGGTGCGCTGTACGGTGCTCGTGCCACAGGTGACTGGACACGAGGACCACATTGTCCATGGACTCCAGTTCCCGTCCTGGGGGACTGCACAGGTCAACATTCACAACTCGTGTCAATCGTTACGAACCAAAAAAAAGAGTATAATCTCTTGTAGTTTAGTTCTAATTCAGGCAAAACAAGCTGAAATGAGTGATTTCGCTACGTGTTTAATTTTCAGACTTTCATGACAGCAACACTACTCGCCTGTTTGACGATAGATCTTTTTTCATGTTCATACTCTGAGGATTATTCAAAACATTCATCGAGAATCCTTTCTCAGGTGTGGAAAAGAGAAGCTACTCACTGCAACAGTCCCGTAGTTCCTGGCAGATGTTTGTTTCACGCGACATTCCAGGGCACCTGCGACCACACCTGTTGGGCGCAGGATTGCTGCATAAGCGAGTGCGATCTTTTTGGCCAGTGCCGCACGTGGCAGAACAACGCGACCATGAGGACCATGGAGACCAGTTTCCGTGCATAGGAACTGCCCAGATTAGTCAGTTTTGAAAAAAAAAGGTAAGGAAGGAAATTTTGGATTATTCTTCGCATCCTTCCATAAACAAGCACAAAAATTGTAGAGTAATGTCAGTCCTGACTGTCTCAAAGCTCTTAAGCCCTGGCTTTAAATTTATAGAAAAAATGCAGTGTTTTATTCCATCTTTAGACTCATTCTTGTTTGGTCGTTACAATTAGTTGTGATTTTCTTAGACAAAGCTCTGTTGCAGCAGGGAAGTGGCCAACAATCTTTACCGTGACGAAAATACTGCTGTTGTTATTGTTGTGATGATGACGTTGTTCATGTTCCCCACCTGAACCTTTGGGGACTTTCTGAATTATGTAAACCACTCCCTTCTCTCCCCTCTCCCCCTCCCCACCCCCATCCCAGAAAAAGAGAACAAATTATGAAATCGATTTCATCACAAGGCCGGATCAGGTATGGGGGAGGGGGGGGGGGAGGAGCGGGGCTGGGGCGCTCAACCGAGGAAGAGGATCGCGGGGGGGGGGGGGGGGGGGGGGGGGGCGAGTGGAGGTTTCGTGTGCGAAACACCATTTTTGCCAGCCAGAGAAATGGCTGGGGGGGGGGGGGGGGGGGGGTGCGGAGAAGCAGAAAGGATGGAGGTCAGAAACTCTTGAAACCCCCCCCCCCCCCCCCCTCCTGGTCCGGCCGTGCTTAGAGGGTGGGAGGATTGTGAGTATGGCAGATATTGAAATCCTACTACTTGTACACATGGGCAGCCACGTCCTTTGGGAAGAACTGAAACTATTATGCATTGGAGGCTTTCACGAGGGCGAAGACGCGTAAAGTTTCATCCAACAGCAAGATGATGGCAGCCACAGTGTCGCACTTGTGTCAAACACTAAAACTGGAGTAAATGAACCAGCGTGTAGTCAGTCTGCTGAGAACGTGCCCGGAAGAAAAGAAATCAAGAAACTTTTGTTGTTGTTGTTGTTTTAGTGCGTATTTGTGAGTTTTTTATTTTGTTTATATGAGGTCTGATGACGATCTGATTATGCGTGTGAGTGTGTGAGAGCATAGGTGTCAAATATAGGTCACTGTCAATTCACACAAGCGTTAATGGCGCTGTCTCCACGTTTGAACCTTGTAAAACTTAGTGTCTGCGGTGCTCTTTACCGCGATCCAATTTTTTTTTTTTTTAATGCACAGTTAGTTACTGCGCATCTTCAACGACGCTTTACAACTGCACTCAATAAGGTATTATTACAATTCCCGCCAAAAACCCTGTATTTCATGTCAGTTCAGCTACAAGTATGACCACAGACTGTTTGAGGATGGTAGCTTACCTGGCAACACTTTCGGGTCAGACCTCGGACCCGTTCACATATATTAAAAACATTTGTATATTTGAGCACAGTTTGCACCAAGCTAAACCTGGTGCAGTGACTTTGCGAAGAAAGTCTCCAATGATTTCTTCGTCAACTTTCTGACACATCCACTTCCATTTCCACTTGTTTTCAGTTGAAGAGTCGTCAAAAGTCGGACCCGCTTGAACAATGTCTGCGCGCGCCGCCATTTTGTTTTTTCCAAGAAGTCCGACCGGAAACTTCTTCCAAGAAAAATCGGGGGCCATAACTTGCGCACCGTTGCTATGAACGCTTGCAAGCCGATCGCAGATGCCTTGCTCCTTTCGTTGCTGTTTGTTTGTTTATTTGTTTTTGACAAACCGAAATCGCGGAATTCCGCCCAGACGCGGAACATTTTAAGCCCTGCCGCCCGGACTACTTTGGCCTTGTGCGGTCGGCTTGGTTCTAAGATTTTATTTTTTTTTAAAGAAGCAAAAAACGAACGACACAGCCTGCTTTTATTTCTTCTTACCTCCCTTCCCTTCGGTCTTTCTCATTCAGGACGCCCCCCCCCCCCCCCCCTCCTCCTCCTCCCCTCCTTCCGCTCAGAAAAGACGTTATGTTTTCACCCTATCCGTTAATTTGTATGACTACTTGTCTGTCAACAGTATATTGTCAACCTATGAAATCAATTTTAGTCGGTGGAAAGATGGAACATGCCCCGCAAACTGAGACACAACATTTCTGTGCGGATTCTGATTTAAAAAAAAACAAACAAACAAAACACAACAAAAAAAACGCAACAGGATTTGTTCAGTAAAATTATTACAGCTTTTCGGCTGAATATAAACACTGTTTATTTACTGTTTATCAACGGACAATCATCTAAAGATTTGTCTTCCTATGGGATATTCAAAACTTTCTACCGATATAAACGCTGACGCTTTGAATTTTCCCTTATCCTACTAGGGTTTAAGAAAATGTACAGGAGAAGTAACTCTTTCAGCTGTGCATACTAGTTACTTCCCCTGGCCGTAAATTTATCTTTCCAGTTCTACCTGAGTGCGTCCGACCACGGTGCAGGCCTTCGCTCACCCGGTTAGCCTTCTAGTCCATGTATGAATTCATTTTGACGTGTTCATCATCATCATCCATCATCATCACCACACCACCACCCCCGCCGCCGCCATCACTCACAGCAGCAGTCATCTTCATCATCATCAGCGTCATCATCACCATCAGCGTCATCATCATCACCACCATCATCATCACCATCACTCACTGCAGCAGTCCCCTTTGTAGCATTGCCCTGTCAGCGTCATCGTCACCATCATCATCATCATCATTATCATCATCATCGTCATCGTCATCATCACCATCATCATCACCACCATCATCATCACCATCACTCACTGCAGCAGTCTCCTTCATAGCACTGCCCTGTCTCTCTGTCAGCGCCGGGAGGGCAGTCTCGGCCGCATCTGTTCGGGCTGGGGTTGGTGCAGGAACGGAATCGATCCCTCGTCCCCTGGCCGCACGACACCGAGCACGGGGACCAGCGGGACCACGGGGACCAGTTGCCGTCCTAGGCACTGAAAAGAAAGAAAAAAATAATACAGATTGGAAGCGGGAGGAAGGAGAGAGAGGATGGTGGTGAATGTGCTGTGTTTGTGCTGTGCTGCGTGTGTTTTGTGCTGTGTGTGTGTGTGTGTGTGTGTGTGTGTGTGTGTGGTGTGTGAGTGTGATTGTGTGTGGTGTGTGTTGTGTTGGGGGAGGGGGGGGGGGGGGGCAGGCTTCACTACTTCGCAGTCCCGCTCCCGTCCCTCTTCCCCCATATCTAAACATAATAGAAAACTACACAAATAACGATAATTAACGACGTCATCATCAATTCACTCTTTTCACTGTAAAGAAGCAAATTAGTCGAACGTAATTAAACGCACAAGACAAGATGCAACTTAACGCTTCTTTTACACAAAATGCAAAATTGAGAAATGAACATTCGAAAATTATATCTTCCTGAGTCGTCATAAATAATGAAAATAAAACAATGTACAGAACAATGATACCCAGACGTTACAAATATCAGACAGGAAGAAACAAATCCATGAACCAGTACTCCACAAGATGGCGCTGCCTAGCAGTCGTCTTAAGAGCAACGTTTCAAGCATTTTTTTTTTACATTTACGTAATTTATGACGTCGGACAAAGATTTTACTTATTTATATTTACGTAAGTTATGACGTCAGACGAAGACAGATTTGTTGAAAATTCACTTGGCAAAAATGTGCAAACTAATCTGCAAGATGACTCTGGCAACCATCGTCTTAAAGAGTATTGTTTTGAGCATTTTTAACTGTCTGATCTTTGTGACGTCAGACGAAGACGAATTTGTCGAAACGTCACTTGTCTGTTTTTATGTAGCGGATTTAAATAGACATGTTACACTGCCCTTCGGTTTGAATTCTGACCTGTTGTCTGTTATG
Organism: Conus ventricosus; assembly: GCA_018398815.1. NCBI lineage: Eukaryota > Metazoa > Mollusca > Gastropoda > Neogastropoda > Conidae > Conus > Conus ventricosus. The sequence goes on along the minus strand of CM031628.1, from coordinate 49,677,082 downwards.
CCACAATCCGTTTCAGCTTTTAAAAAAGAAGGTAAGCACAAAAACGTTTCAATATAGCCTCTGTTTTACTTTTTTGTCGTCCTCGTTTTCCCCCCCCCCCCCCCCCCCCCCTCCCCCCCCCTCCCCCCATCCCCCGCCCTTTTTTCCCATGCCCCAAGTATTTCTGTGAATTCTCTTCACCTCCCCTATCTTTCTGTCTTCTTCCCCCCCTCGCTCCTCCCCCCCCCACCCCCCCCCTCCTTTTCCCCTGCTTTTGTCCTTTTCCCCTCCACTCCCCCCCCCCCCCCCCCCCCCGCACCCACCCACTCCCCGTTCTCTCCCCTTCCCCCATGTCGATTTTGGGGAAACCGGGGGAGACAAATTACTTTTAAATGCCTAAATCCAGTACCCCTTTAAACCTGCTTCGAATTCAACATCGTTTCCCTCGAAATAAAAAACATGACGTTTTTGTCACAGACTTTCGCTTTTCCCCCACTATTTAAAGGTCATCTCCCAAATTGAAGGCAAACAGACAAAACGTGTGATTTTTTTAGGAGAACCGACATCACCCGGGGGCTTTTATATTAGTATGCGTTTTCTTTCGGGGTCATTAATTTTCCCTCACGCGGGAGGTTCGCAGGAATCCTGGTGTTGTATCGTCCCTCTAAATGCGGGGCCCTGGCAGTTCGGCCACAGCGGTTGGGGGTGGGCTGTCACATGACGAGGGGGCGTTCGCGAGGGCAATGCCCACGATTTGCCCGGGTACTCCATGGTTCCCAAAAATCCCATTTTCCCGTCCTCTTCAAGACAGAATCATACAAACAAAAAAATCAAAGAAGGAGAAAAAAAGCACTTGCTGGGGGGGGGGGGGGGGGGGGGCAAGGAAAAGGGGAGGTCTCAGTTGATCGGTTGAAATAAAGGAAGGAAAGAAGGAAGAAAAAAAAAGAAGGGGGAAGGAAGGAAGGAAGGGGAAGGGGCGAAGACTGAAGGACGAGAGAAGGAAAGGGAAGAAAGGAAAAAGTAGGAAGGGGATGGGGGGGAGGGGGGGGGGGGGGGGGGAGGGAACAAAAAAGAAAAGGAAAAAAATATGTTTAAAAAGTACTGAATGTAGTATGGCAACTTGTTTTTTGGACCGGAAGTAAATAAAAAAAATAAAAAAGGATATCGAAAAATTTGATGCATTTAATTTTTTTTTGTGAAATAAGCCCCACACACACAAACAAAACCCCAAACACACCGCCGCGCGCGATGCCCACACACCACAACACCCACAAACACACACACACACCCCACCTTTTTTAAACGGGAAAAGCATTTAAAAAAAAAAAAAAAATTTGTGGGATCCCCTTTTTGCGGAGTAAAAATATTTTTTTTTGATGGAAGTGTATGTGAGGATATCGTTATTAGGCAAGATATGGTGCATTTTTTGTTTTAGAAAACGTAAGAATCCTCAACAAAAACAAAATACATGGAAAATACTGTCGGTAAAGAAAGAAAAAAAAGAATCCCTCGCCCCCCAATTGCCCCAAAAAAACCCCACCCCCCCTTCACCGCCGTCCCTCCCCCTCTCCCTCCCCCCCTACCCCCCCCCCCCCCCCCCTTTAAAAAACTCCGGCAGCAAGGTCTTTCTTGGCATTGTCGGTGCTGTCTGGGCCGAAGCAGTCGGGGCCCAAATTGGTTGGGGGGGGGGCTGTGCACGTGGGGGCGGTCCGACTTCCCGGGGCCAAGTGGCGAACGGGGGCCCAGTGGACCAGGGGGCCCGTTGCCGCTCGGGGCACTGCCGGGAAAACAATATAGGTCAAGGTCGTGTGAGGGGGACTCTCGCGCCAGGGGATTCCCCCCCGGGGATTTCCCCCCCGTGGACTTCCGCGTGTGCCTTCGCCCCACGTCCGGGGTTAAAAAGGGTAAAAAGGTCAAGGTGTGTGTAGTAAATGGTTCACAAATGGTACAAATGTCAAGTTTGTATGTCAGTAAAAAAAGGGTGATGAACCTTTTTCATCACACACGCGCGCGGACACGCACGCGCGATGCTCCTCACCAACACAACACAAAACCCCAACACAGAGAAACCCAAAACCCCCCTATATCGTGGTACCCTTTTATAATGATTGTCTGCAAAAAAAAGACGGAGATCAATATGTTGCACCAAAGCACAAGATTTTACTGATCGCTCTTAAAATTTTTCTGTGAAATTTAAAATAAAACAAAAAAACAAAAAGGAACATGAACATACAAACAGTTAGCATTAGCACAAAGTGAAAAAAAGTAATCCCTGGATACTGAGCGAATTTTTTTTTTTTTTAATCAATAGCGGGGAAATTTAATAGAAAAAATATAAAAATTTCTTTAAAAAAAAAAAGGGGGGGGGGGGGTTTGGGGGGGGGGGGGTGTGTTATACTGAAAACACGAAGGGGTGTTATCTTTTTGTTCACGTTTTTGGTATCAACCTGTTGGAATGGTGCTGTCACATTACTGATTTCCTTTAAAAAACGCGAAAAAATTGAAAGGTATTTTTCTTTTTGAATGAAAAGGGGGGGAATTAAAATTTTTAAAACCCATTGGGGCAAGTTGTTTGGGTCCAAGCTCACGTGCGGGAAAAAATTTTGGTTGAGCAACCATCTTTCCCCGGCTTGGGGGGTCAACAAAAATGGAAAAACGGTTGCGATGTGGGGGCACGGCACCCTCGAGCAAAGAACCGCGCAAGTACGCAGGCTGCAGCCTTTATAAAGCCGCGTTCAAGGTTCAGAAAAACGACTTGCCGTCTGAGCGTTTTCAGAGATGCCAAGCTACGAGAAGGAACGCAATCGTGCCCTGGGCCTCTGGGGCGGTGTGGATGCCGGCGGTCGCAACATCTTTAAGTCCACATCTACCCATTATCGTCTGCGCCCCGCATGCGAGTAACTGGTCCCACTGATGATCGTACCCGGCCAGGCCGTCTCGGTCACCACACCCAAAAGAGGATCGCCATTTTGTTTGAACCCCTCTGCCCCACAGGCGGCAAACGCCGTAACATGTCGTAGGTGCCCGGGAATCCCAGCAAGAAATCACCTCAACACTGTGCAGGGCGTCTTTGGAGAAAGGGCTGGCATGTGGCGTCCCACAGAGGCCCGGTATGCACCAGATCAGGCGGGGCAGGCTGCGGGGCACAAGCCCCAATCAAATGGCGCAGGGAGCAGTGGGACGCATATGTTTCAGTGAGAGGTTTTTGTATTGAATGGCTGACGGGCGTGTCAGAATATGGCGTCGACCCGGTGAACCGTTTGCTGCTCCTGTGTGGTAGAGCGGAACCCCTGGGGAGGCCGGAACGTTATGATATGGGGTGCCAATTGGGCATTAAAAACGCCATGGACCGTCTCTTTCAGAAAATTGGTCCTTTGGGCACGGACAGGGTTTTCAATGCACGCGCTAATCCACCAGGTGCTCAACCCCCTGCGTTCCTTTTTTTGCGCAACACCAAATGGGAATTCCAAAAAGGAAAAATGCAAGACACCAACCAGGGGCCCCCAGCAAATTTTTTCAGCATAACAACGCAATGTGTGCCCCGGCCCGCCCTCAGTCCCAATTTAAACCCAAAAGAAATTTTTTGGGGTGAACTTGGCAGCGGTTGGACCTCCCGCGTCCTGACCAGCAACGCGGTCAACTTCACCAGGCCACGTCCATGTGTGGGTGGTGTGCCAAGGGAGCATAACCACCTGGTCACCAATGAGCGCAGGTTCAAGAGTTGTCCATGCAATGGTGGCCCCACCGGTATTGGACTTAGTGGTTTTTCACGTTACCTTTGGGTTTTCCACACAAAGACATATTTTGATGACATTTTTACACATTACGGTGTAATGAATAAAACACGTTGAAATTTTCGTTCCACTTGACAAATTTTGCCCTAAATTGCCCCCAACCTTCAGCTTTTTTTTTGCTTTTTGCGTTTTTTTGGAAATCAGTTATTTCTCGATTTCATGAAAAGCTTTTTTTTTTTTAAATACCGAAAAAAATCCCCAGTATCAAAAATTTTTTTTATAGCCCTTTTCCCCCCTCTTAAAAACGTTGCAGAAGATCGGCTTGCTGCGAAATTGCCCCGAATCCCCTGGAACTTTCCTTGTTAATTCTTTTAAAATTTAAAAACGTCAAAAGCAAAAAAATTTTTTATATATTGATGTGAAAAGGGAAATTTTAAGCCCCGTTTCCCCAACAATTTTTTCTTTGGTACTTTCTGTTACAATGAATTATTTTTACTTTTTTTGTTTTTTTTTTTTTTTTCGGGGGGGGGGGGGGGGGCCCGATCAGTTTTAAAGCCCTTATAGTTTTTCAGTATTAAACAGGCTAAGTGCCTTTTTTCAACATTAAAATTGCGTTTTTCGACCGATTTTTTTCGTTTTTTTTCTTCTTTTTTTTTTTTCAAACACGGGGTTTTATATGATGTGAACGACTGAAATTAAAAATTCACTTTTATTCCGCACATACTGAGGGCTTCTCAGTTTGCTCCAGGTTTTTAACTTAAAATTTTGGCCAGACATTATTTCTTTCCCCGGTACAAAAAAAGTAAAAAACCCCTGTTGGTCGGAAAAGCCATCGGCATTCCCTTTACTCTTAATTTTGTTACCACCAAACAGTCGTCGATATGTGGGACATCTTTTGTACTCACAACACAGTCCCCATATTTTGGGACATTTTTGTACTCGCAATACCGTCGTCGAATTTTGGCCATCTTTTGTCTACAAAACCAGTATCGACATTTTGGCACATCTTTTTTACTCCCCAATACCAGTCATCGAATTTTGGCCATCTTTTGGTATCACAATAACCCCGGTTTTTTCGATATTTTTTGGCACTTTTGGTCTTACAAAACCGTCCTCGATTTTTGGCACTTTTTTGTACTACAAAACCGGGGTCAATATTTTTTGGGAATTTCGGTCTTACAATACCACTCCTAATATTTTGGCACACCGTTTGTCTCACAACAATCGTTGAGATTCTGGCACATGTTTTACTCACCATTTAAAGGTCGTCAAAATTTTGTCACACCTTTCGAAACACCACAACAGTCGTGATATTTTGTCACATCTTTTGTATCGCCACAACGTCGTCGATATTTGTCACATCCTTTGTACTCATCACAACAGTCGTCAAAATTTTGTCACTCCCCTTTTTATCATCACAAAAGTGTCGAATTTTTTATTCCTTTGTACTCACCACAATAGTCTCGTTTTTTTTCAATCCCTTTTTATCATCACAACAGTCTCGATATTTTGTCATATCCTTTGTATCTCCAACAGCGTCGATTTTTGTCATATCCCTTTTTTCACCACAACAGTCGTGTATTTTGTACATCTTTTTGATCACCCCAAACGTCGTCGATATTTTGTCTATCCCTTTTTACTCAACCCAAAAGTCGTAAGATTATGAAAAATCCTTTTCATCACAATACCGTTGTCGATATTTTGGCACACCCTTTTTACTCCCAATACCAGTTATCGTATTTTGGCACCTTTTTTTGTACTCCCAAACAGTTGTCGATATTTTGCATACCTTTGTCTCATCCAAAAAATCGTCAAAATTTTGGACATCCTTTGCTCACTCCCAATACCCGTTATCGATATTTTGGCCCCTTTTGTTGTACTCACCACAACAGTCGACCAGACTCTGGCACGGCATGGTGTCGAGGGCGAACCGGAACATCGCTGACCGCAGAAGTTGGGCGACGGGTTATCGCACCTGCGCATGCGTGTCTGCATGCCTGAGCCACAGGTGGCGCTGCATCGGCTCCACGGCTGCCGGGGCCCCCCAGTTCCCGTCCACTGTCACGCAGCAAACCATCAGTTGATGAAATCAAAACCAGCGAGGAGTCCATTCAAAGCAGTTAACCCGTCAATCAACAGGCTCGACATGATCACCATGATCGACTTGACATGATCACCGTGATCGGCTTGACATGATCACCATGATCGGCTTGACATGATCACCATGATCGGTTTGACATAATCACCATGATCGGCCTGTGTGCTGCGACATCCTCTGTTTGTACGTGATTGTCATCGACGAATGAACAGAGCCTTGATACACACTTGATGATCTGCTAGGCTACACACACACCCGACTGATCGGTCAATCTTAATCAGCCAATCAAGTCAAACTGTCAATAGCCGATCAAATCAGTCAGTTCACTCGGTCAGATCGAACAGTCAAATCGCCCAAATGAAAATATCACCCAGTAAAATAAAATCATGACACCACTAATCAAGCTGTGTGTGTGTTTACATGCGTGCCTGCAGGCACACACACACCACACACACACACACCACACACACACCACACACACACACACAAATACGCGCGCGCGCGCACGCGCGCACGCACGTATGCACAAAGACACACGTTGTCTGTCTAAAAAAAAACGTAATTTTCAATGATAGTGTGGTAGGCTTGAGCTCACATGATTACTATTCCTGTGTTGAACACTACTTTTTCTTTCTTTCTTTCTTTCTTCCTCTCTTTTTTTCAAGTATCTATTTGCACCTATATACACATAAAGAAACAGACAGACAGATAGATAGATGGACGGATGGATGGACTGAAAGAGAGAGAGAGAGAGAGAGAGAGAGGGGGGGGGGAGACACACAGAGAGAGAGAGAGAGAGAGAGAGAGAGAGAGAGAGGGAGAGATCTGACGGTACAAATGTTGCACACACTCACACACACGTGCGCGCACGCATCCCACACACACACACACACACACACACACACACACACACACACACACACGCACGCACGCACGCACGCACGCACGCACGCACGCACACACACACACACACACACACACGAACACTGTAATAAAAATGTTGCTCTAAAAAGCAATTCAAAACCTTCTTTACGACATTCGATCATAATGAAACGTAACACACTAAATAAAAAAAATTCTGTCCGGATAGAAAACTACTGTTCCTGGTATAAGAATGGAAAATTGACGCATTCAAAACAATATGCACCTATAGCTTGCTTTTTTTTTTGTGATTAGCATTATAAACATCTGATTACATTCTTTCTCATAATGCAGAAAAAGAATTTCTTCCAATGCTCTCAACAGACACTGTAGAAAACATTTTAGGTCAACAACACGAAGATATTAGTGTGTGTGTGTGTGTGTGTGTGTGTGTTATGTGTGCGTGCGTGCGTGCGTGCGTGCGTACGTGTGTGCGTGCGCGTGTGCGTGTGTGTGTGTGTTCCTTAATCGAACAGTTCCACGTGCAACTGGTAAAACAGATAGAGAACAGGGAAATGTCTGTTCTACCCCACTTGCTCCTCCACCCAGTTTTCGGGCGAAAGTGACCTAGAAGCGGCATATTACAGTTCTCTGACAAGTAGACTTCAATAACCAAAAATAACGATTATCTACAACAAACATACTGTGCAGGGTTATCCGTTTTTAATACTAATTACTAAACTTTTCAGATTTCGTTTTTGTTTAATCCTATGTTTTTCCTGGTCATTTTCAATAACATCATTTTCGCGCAACATTCTTCAAATGAGTCTCTGTCTTTCATGTGAAATAAAACTACAGTCTTTAACTGTTCTCTAAAGTCTTTTAAAACCGAGTTATATTTCTGGCATAAAATCCACACACTATTCCAGCATGTCTTCCGCTGAAAGCTAGTTTCGACAAAGTGTTTCTCTTTTTAACTATGTCTCTTTCTGCTGAACAGTCATCTTAAATAAATAGTTGTGTCTGCGTTCCTTCAAACAGTCTATAAAACTGTTCTAAACACTCACTCAGTTTATTGCTAGGATTAACTAAATATATGTCATCATCTGTCCATATAAACCTTCTATTATGATATGCTTTGTTCCATTTAAGTGTTGGACAGAAAACCACAATATGATTAAAATTATAACGAAAAACTGTTTGTAACAGGTCAAGGATAAATATTGTTTTTCCACAACCAGTTTGTCCACAAATTAATGAACAATGAGGGGTTTTTGTCATAAAGTTTAACTGCTCCATAGTTTTATAACAGAACTTAATCTAATCCAGTTATTGTTTTTATCATGCTCTCTGTTAAAATTTGTTCAGTATAATAAAAAACCTATAAGGTCTAAATGTGTAATATTAATCCAATTCAGTTCTGTAAGATTGTTTCTATTTAGATAATATTGTTTTTGTTGCTTGTTGTTAAAACCTTTAAATTATTCCTCCATTTTTTAAAAACGACGATGGTTTAATTTATTTTTCAAAGGGCCCTAAGTTTTGCCGGGTTAATTAAAATTTTCCCTTTTTTAAAAAAGGGGAACGTCCTGAGGGCCCACAGCCCCTTTCCTCCCCTCATTTTTTTAAAGGGGCCCAAAAATTTAAAAATATAAATTTTGAACGCATCATTTTAATTTCATTTGGGGGAAAGGGAACTGTAATTTTTTTGAAAAAAGGTCCTTTAAAAACGGGTTTCTTTTCTGTGGGGATTACTTTTTTTTTCTATTCGGTGTTTTTTTTTCAATTTTTTTCCCCAAAATTTTTGTGTTGGAAATAAAAACCTTACATGTAAAGGGCCAGAGTTGAATGCTTTTCGGGGAAACTTTTTTGACGGTAAAAAAAATGTAATGGGCTTATGAATTAAAATTTTATTTCCCATTATAAATAGGGTTTCCCAAAAGTGCCATTTGAGGTCAGGTTTTTCAAAACTATTTTTTTTAATACGGGCCAACAATTATTTCCCTTAGTTCCCGCATTTTGTTCTGGGTTTGGGGAAATTTTTTTTGTTGCCCGCCAACCTTTTTGCGTTTAAAATCACATCTTTAGTGAAACCCCAAAAACCATAAAAAGGCGCATCTCACCGTTTGTTAAAAGCCCGAAACGTCTGAAAGGGGCTTTTTTTTTAAAAATTTTATAACTCACAGGGTAATGAAAACTTTGATTTTCTGGCCCCGCGACATTTTTTTGTACAACTTATTATTTTTTTTCCCAAAAAAAATGGGGGCGGTTTTTTCACATTTCACGCTTTCCCGGGTTTTGTCTGTGATTTTTAAATTAAAGGATCAAAACCCTCCCACAAGCTAATCTTTTAAAAACCTGAAAAATTGGGGGAATTTTTAAAATTTTTCTTTAATGAAATTTAGGGAAAGCTTTCCTGTGGAAGAGCTCTTAAAAATTTTTGGGGCCCCTTCCATCTTTAAAATTTTTTCATCAGTGCTCAGTTACCCCAAAATTTAAAACATAGAGTAATGAATTTTAAGAAAGATTGAGGGAAATTTTTCCCCCTAAAACGAAAGTTTTTTCTGGCGAAAAACAAAAAACATGAGGGGGAAAGATTCTGTTGTAAAAGCCTAGCATTTTAGTAGCTCTTATAAAATGTTTTTGGGCTTCTTCGGGTTTGAATTTTTAATTTGTTTTTAGATTTGTTTTTGGTTAATTTTTTGGGAGTAATGCCCTTAATTTTTACTCATTGTTTTTTTTTAAGTGAGAAAAAAACCCTTTAATAACCATCAGGTTTTTTTTAAAACGTTTAACGTCGTTTGTTCTTTTATATTTTGTAATCTTTTTTATTCTTCTTTGGCATAAGTTATATTAAAACCCCATACGATTTGTAAAATTTTCGGGGAGTGCGGACCTTTTTTGGTTTCCGCATTTTCGTTTTAAAATTTAGAAAGTTTTTAAAAAACAAAAAGGGCGGTTTTGGGGTTGTTTTTGGGTTAAAAAAACTTTTTTTAAATAAAAAAATTTAAAAAAAGGGAGTGCTTTAAAAATATACTGGGGAAAAAATTTTTTGTTGGGCCGCACTACAATTTTAAAAAAAATAAAAGAAAACTGATATTTTGACTTTGGGCGGGGTTGCCCAAAAGGATTTGCCTTTTTTTCAAAAAAAGGTGGCACCCCATTAAGCAGTATTTTAAAACCCCCCCCTATTGAAAACAAAACCCAATCAAAAAAAGCGTGGTTTAGTCATCCGATGCATTTTTATCAAAAAACCATTTTTTAAAACTTTGCTGTTTTTTGGGCGCTAAAAACGGGGTTTGGGGAGTGGCGGGGGGGTGGATCTTTTTAAATCCCATGACCCCTTTGGTGAGGGTCAGTGTCCCGGGAATTTCATTTCTATTACCTTCGGGAGTTTTTTTGGTAAAATTGAAAGCGAAATTCCCAAAATGAAAACCTTTTAAATTTCCACTCAGCAAAAGAATGGGAAATAAAGGGGTTTTTTAAAAGGATCTGTAACGAATTCAAAAATTAACACCCCAGACAGGCTTTAGCCCAAAAAGTTGGATCAAAAATCAGGCTAGGCGACCTTTATTTTCGGGGCCGCCAAAAAGTATAACTATGACTGGCACCCTTTCCTTTCAAAACTTTCTTTTCGGGCCCAAAACTGTTAAAGCCCGGGCCCCCAAACGCAAGGCAAAAAAAAACTGCATGGAAAAAACATTTATTTAGACATTTTCTGGGGCCCTAACTAGGGCGGGAATAGAACGAAAAAAAAGGGACTCAAATTCGCACAAAACTTTTGGGGTTTGTTTGGGGTTCGCAAGCAAGGCCCCAAGATAAAGCAAAAATTTGTCCTTTTTACGGGTTTGGGCCCGAAACAAAAAAAAATTATTTTACCCAAATTTAGAGGACGTATTAATTCTACAGTTGATTTCCCTTTTCAAGTATTAAAAAGGTCCCAAAAATGTTTTACAATCCCGCAAAGTTCAAAAAGTAGACTTTGCTTTTGGCAGGGGTTTTAAAATTTGTGCCTTCTGACCTCAGACTCCAGGTAGGAATAAAAAAAAAACTTAAATAATGGAAATTCTTAAGCGGAAAGGGCAGAGGGTTTGGGGAAAAAGGGACATAAATTCTGAGCCAGTAAAAATTAAAAGAAGTAAAAAAAAACCCCCAAAGTTTTTAAGTCATTTTTTTTCCCCCGAAAGCCCAAAACCCCCAAAAGGGTTCCATTGTAAAAACTCACCCCAAAAGCCCCCGCAGATTCTTTTGCGAGACCAGGGAATATAAAAAGGCCCGCGCTTTGGTTCTTGGATTAACTGGCATGGGAAATTAAATTGGTTCTTTATTTTAAACAAAATTAGAAAACCCAACTATTCCCGAAAAAAATAAGCCCAAAAAATGCTGGGCCCAAAAAAAGCCAACTACTTTGCTTGCGTAGACAAAAAGCCAGCGGGCAATACCGCCTAATATCCCGGGGGGTAAAGGGTCTATGGCTTTAATGGCAAATTTTTTTAAAAAAATTCCCCAAGTGACCCAAGCTGTTTTTTTAAAACCCAAGGTTTTAAATCAGGTGGGGTGATGGCGACGGGGGCCCATTTAAAACTTTGCCTCCACCGCTCCCTGAAAATGGGCCCATCATAGGGGAAATTTTTTAAACCCTTTAAAGGCTGTTTTTAAACGTTTATTTAAATGGGGACCCCTTGGGGTTTTTTAAAAAACAGTGTTCGTATTCGTTTGTTTGTGTCGTGTTTCATTAAAAATTTTTGGATATTTTTCTTTTATTCTGTCACTTGGGGTTTGTAATTGTTTTCGGTTATTTGGACACACTTCTAGCTTCCCTTGATTCCCCTTTGTTCAAGATCTTTTAGTCTTTGGGGCTATTTTTTTCTTTAAATTTCATGTTAATTTTGGCGTCATCACCCCTCAACGGTTTTTTTTTTTTTTTCTCTTTTTATATGCTCTTCTAGTTCACCTTTATTTTTGTTAATTTTTTTTGTTAATTGCCTCAAAAGGGGTTTTTTAAAGAAATGTTTAAAGGGGCCCGGTTTAGTTCTGAAATAGGAAAAGGGGAATCATTAATTTTTTTTTTAACGCGTTTTTTCCCTAAAAAAAATGGTTTCTGCTTTTTTGTATTTTTTAAAATTCCCCCCTTGCGATTGATTTAATTCTTTTTGTTCCTTTTTTGCTTTTGGGGTTTTCTTTTTGGGGGGGGTTCTTGCTTGTTTTTTTGAATTTTTGCAACTCCCTTCCGCCCTTAAATTTTGGGGGCCCTAAAAAGGGCCCAAAAAGGGATTTTTTTCTTTCCCCTGAGTCTTTTTTAAAAATTGCCCACGGCAAAAAAATTTGATGGGCCCTTTTTTTTTTGGGTAAGCTAAAGTTGTCCTTGGTCGCCCCTCAAAAACAAATTTGGCCCATTTTTTTATTTCCCAAAAATCTTAGGGTCAAAAAAATTGGGGAAAAGGTTTTTGGGTTTTTAAAACCCTTTGGGTTTTATAATGATCTGACCTTACTTTTTGTTTTTTTAAAAGGGGACTTGTTGGTAATTTTAACCCCCGATTTCTCCCTAATTCATCATGCAATGAGACCCCCAACGATGCCGCCCCCAAGGGGAATCACTCTGTGTCCCCAACGATCAAAAACATCTTTAATTTTTCTTTCTTAAATTGCCTGCCAGGGTTTCTTTAAAAATTTAATTTTTTTTTTTTGGGTTTTTAATAAAAAAATGTTACGGGCATTTTCTCGATTCTTGACCCGCATGGGAAGCCCTGAAAGAACCCTTTGGCGTAAAGGGGGAAAATAAACGGAATATTTACTGTTCCCAAAATTATCCATTACTATTGATGAGATAAAATTTTTCCTTACTGTCAAATTTGGGGACCTAGGAGCGATGAAGTGTTTGGTCCCAAAGGTTTTCTGGGGGTTTTCTTACTTTAAAAATTAGCGTCGTTTCAAAAACCCAGACCCAAAAGGGGACGTTTTTCAAAAACCCTGGGGCGGGCCAATTTTAAAGAAAATTTTTTTAAAAAAACTTGAGGGGAAAGAAATATTTTTTTTAACAAAATTTGCGACATTTTTTTTAAACCCTTTTCTGTTCTATGGTTTAAGGGGAAATTAAAAAGGGCTGATCTTGCTTTTAAAGGAATGAAATGAAAAAGCCTAAAACATAGAATAGGCGCTGAAGATACTAAGACGGCAAAAAGTATGTGGGCCGAAAAGTTTGGTATGGAAATCGTTTTCCCCTTTCCCCTTAGATTTTGAGTTTTTAAAAAAGGGCGCAGGGCCCCCTTATTTTCAAGGGCAAAAAAAGGGACAAAAGGGTCATATGAAACTAACTTTTAAAAATTTAAAAAGTGTTTTCAGTTTAAAAACAGGACCCCGATGCAATGAAAAGGATTTCGGGACTTCTCGTTAGGGGTTTGGACGTTTTTTGAAACCCAAATTTTAGAAAGGGCCCGGGTTAAAGCAAAAAAAATTATCAGTAAAATTATCAATTTATTACGAAGGGTTTTCATCAAAACAAACCTTTACCCAAAGAAAGAAGGGCGGGAAATATATGGAATTTTGTTTTGGGTTTTTCCAGAAAGATCCCCCTTAAAAGGTTTTTTTTTTTGGGGGTGTGAAGAAAAGGGAACCGTTAAAAAGGAAAGGGTTGAAAAGTTTTTAACCCTTTTAAATAGCAAAAAGTGCAAGGGTCCCAATTGATGGTAGTTCCAAACCCCAAATCTCGTTTTGGGGTTTTGACCTTTTTCATCATTTTGAAAAAATAAAAAAAAATTTTTTGGGGGGTTTGGGGGGGTAGAAGTCAAACCCAGAAATACCTTTTTGTTAAAGTTTTACTTCTTAAAATTTGTTGGGTTGTTAAATTATTTAAAACAAAAATTCGGTTTTATGGATTGACCTGGGGCAAAGGGGGGTAATCATTTTGCATGGAAGGGGGGAGGTTTTGAGGACGTAAAAAAAACATTAAAATTTGATAAAAAAAAAAAGAACCCCGAAAACCGTTTTTAAATGTACTTTTTGTTTTTAATTTTGACCCCATAAATTTTTGGGAAAAAAAACTTTTTAAAAGATATAAAATTTATAAATTATTTTTTTTTAAAAAAAGGGCCTTTGCCCTGTTAAATTTTTATCCAAAGTGCCTACAGCGCCGCCAAAAAAGGGGAAAATTGTGGGAAAACCCCCCTAAATAAAAACCTTTGATTAACAAACATTACCCCCAAAATGCGCAATTTACTAGGAAAGACCTTTAAAAAAATACAGCAAAACCAAACGAAGGTATTCTGCTCCCTTTTAAATGTTGTTACATAGTTAATACGGGAAAGCATCGACTTTTAAGTGTCTTTCAGCAGGAACGGTTTTGGGTCTTTTTAGAACGGGACGGGGGCCCCCCGAAAGTTTTTCCTCTGGGGAGGTTTGTCTTTGGGCTCTCGGTCTGTTTTTCTTTGGCTGAAACGCCTGTGGCAAAAAAATTAAAAACCAAAAAACCCCAAAAAGCACCCCGTTGGGTTTTTTCAACTAAAAAAACAGTTTTAATTAGCTTTTTTAAATGAAATAAATAAAGGCTAGCTGACTCAAACATCAGGAGAAAAATTTTTTAATCGTTTACGGGGGGCCCCGATTTTGATGACTACAAAGCAAATTTTTTTGATCTTAAAAAGAAAGGCGGGGGAAAAGTTTTTCTAAAACAGCCGGGCCCCCGAGCGGGAAAAAAAAGGGAAAAATTGTTTAAAAAAAAAAGAAAACGAGACTTTTAAAAACTCTTTTTCAAAAACAGCCCCAACATTAACAACACCAAAAGGTGTTTTTCTTTTTTTAGGGAGCCCCCAAGCGAAAAAAAGGCCCGGGCCGATTTTTTGGGATTCTGATTAAGGTTGTTTTTTTTTAAATTTTTAAAATTAAATATGTTGGCTTAGAAAAAAAAGGGACGCATGGCAAAAGGATTTTTTGAAGGAAAAGGGACGAATTGTTTAAGGAATTTCGAGAGAGAGGGGTTTATCAAAGAGCACTGAATGATATTAAATTTAGAAGTCATTGACCCAAACAAAAAAATAAGGCAAGTTTTGGTTCATCCCAATTTTCAATTTAGTTCCAAACCCCAATAGACCCCCCAGTTAAAGTAATTTTAAAGCTGTTTTTTTAATGGGGATATGTAACAATAAATAAAGGGAAAAAATTTAAAAAAGTTGGGTCTCAATAAACAGCAGATTTTTTTTCTCGAAAATGATTTAACCCCCGGGGTTGGGCAGGGAACTGTTTCCCACAGTTTGACGCTCCCGTAAAAGAACCCAAAAATTGAGGGGGTCTGGTTGGTAAAGAGGGCGAAGTTTAGTTTTTAAAGATTAAAACAGGCAAAAAGATGCCCCGTTTTAGGCAAGGCTTACATTCCGCAACCTCGAGGGGTTGGTTTTAAAGAGGGGGGCATTTTTAAAACATAAAAAATTCCAACAACAAATGTTTCATGTGGTGCGTTCTTGAAAGGGCCCTGCATCATGTTCGCGAACCGCAGAGAGGTGACTAACTATCGGCAAATTCGCCCCAAAAAATCTTAACTTCAAGGGGAAAATTTTTCCTTTTTTTCCCGTTAGTGAGGCCAAATTTTATCAGTTTTTAAGGAAAAAAAAAAAAACCCAAATAAATTTTTAATTTTATACACCCTGGGATGGGGGGAAACAAATTTGGTGCCCAATTAAAGTGTCCAAAAAACAGTCCAAACAAAAATAAGGGGAAAACCCGCCAAAAAGTCATTTTGGAATTTCTCCTAAAGTTTTCGCCCGCAGGGGGGTGCCCCATTACACAATTTATACGCACAATTTAGAGATTAAATTTGGGGCATACTTCAAAAAAAAAACCCAAAAATACAAAAATTTTGAGAAAATGTTTAACAAGAAAATTTCCCTTTGGCAAAGGGGCCCCGCTTGAACTATAAAAATTGTAAAAAATTCTGTAGACTGTAAGACAGAACTAACTAAGCCCCTCCCGGATTAAAGTTAGTTTTAAGAACTGGAAAAAAAAATGCAAAAAAAAGGGGGATTTCGTTTGTTTTTTCGCCCGACTTCGGGGTCGCTTATTGTTCCTTAAAGAAGGGGGCCGCACCCCAAAAAATTTTGAAAAAAACGGGTTTAAAGGTAAAACATTTAGATTTGGTTTTATTTGCCTTCAAATTTTTTGTCAGGTCGGGGTGGCGTTTATTAGAAAAAAAAAGAATTTTATAGAGGACCAGGGGGCTGCAGAAAAATTTTAAAAAGCATGCGCAAGTGCGGGAAAAAGGCCCTGTTCTAAAAATTTAAACTTATTGAAAACATTTAAAGGCGCCTGAAAAACCAAAAAAAAGTATGGGGCTCAGGCCAAAGCAATTTTTGGATTTGGGGGTTTTTTGAGTAAGCCCCCGGGGTTTAAACCCCCAGTAAGAGGGCCATGATCACATTTTGTGGAAAGTTTTAGAGGAAACGACACAGTTTAAAAGCAAATTTTAAAATAAAGTTTGAAACCCAAAAACTTGGGGAAACTGGCCCCTCTTCTTTCATAACTTGCGAGGTTACGACTTTTATCTTATATTGCAAGCAGTAAACCCAAAACCCCTTTAGGGGGCATGCATTGCACAGTCATAAAAAAAAGTTTCATGTGCTTTAATTTTAAAATAAATGTCTTTTTATGACTTATGCAACACATGATGGGATTTTAAATTTGAAATCATGGCTATGTCCCTTAAAGTCCGCCCAATAACGGAAAAAATTTTTTGAAACCCAAATTTTCGTTAGAAAGGGTTTTTTTACCCCCTTTTGAGTACATGAAAAGTTGGGAAAGGTTTGCGAGGTTTCACTTCCAACCCAAAGGGGGCGTTTTTTTTAGTCTTGGGAAAAAGGCATCAGCCGATTCTGAAATTTTTAGCTGCTCAAATTCTTGGAAAAGTTGATTGTTTTAAAAAGGGTGGGAGGATATCATGATTTATAACCCTTTAAGGTGATGTATGTTTGTTTGGGGGGAAAAGTTCTTTGAAAAAATTTTTAGAAAAAAGGGCCGCATGAAACATTTCAGTTTGGGGTTTCCCGGGGCCCTTCAAATTTTTGCGCCGGGTTTAGGTTTTGGGGCGCTTTTTTTAAAGTTTTTTGGGGGTACAGATTTATTTATTTTTTGTTTTTCAAAGGTTTTAGATGATTGAAAAAAAGGATTTTCGTGGAGGGAAATTTGTTATGGCGGGCCCCACATTACTGTTAAAAACAAAACAAAAATACTTGGGGCCCACCCTTTTATCCCAGTTAAAAAAATTTTAATATTTGTATTTAGTTGCAAAAAAATCTGTATGGTTGGGCTATGGCAAAAATCGCTTCATTTGAACTTCAAGGTTTTTACAAAAGGTACGAAAAATATTCAAAAAGGGAAAATTAAAAAAGGTTGGGCGTTTAACCCTGATCAACAGCGTGGTTTCATCTTGGGAAATTGCTTTAGAAAAATTTTCCCCATGAACTCCAAAGTGCATAAGGGCTATCCCCTTAGCAGCAGAAAGTCTAAAGATGGATCCCGAGAGCCGCCTAAACTTGTGCCCAATCTTCGGGGCAAAAAAAAATTATGTCTGTCATTCGGGCTTCTACCCAAATTTTTTTTAAGGCCCTTTGGGTTTTAAGGTTTACAAACTGTTTATCGTATAATTGCTTTTTATCAATCAGTTCATGAAACCTTAAAAATTTTTGAGAACACTGACCTCAGAACTAAAATTTCCCCAGGGTGTTCAGAAAAAAAACTTTTTCAAGCTGATGAAAACAGCTGTTTTTGGGAAAAAAATATGGAGAAAACCCCCAAGCGCCCAAAAATGCGAATTTTGGGTTTACCAGAGAGAACGAAGGGAATTAAAACTGAATTCAAAAAACCCAATTTTTCCCGGCTTTAAAAAAATTTCTTTATTTTAGCTTTTTGGGATTTAAAGATGAAAAAAAAAAAAGTCAAATTGGGACAAAACCCGTTTTTTTTGGGTTTAATGTTTTTGAAATTTTCAAAGTTTTATGTTAGAAATTTCTTTTTGGGTACTTTAAGCCCTGTATCCGAAATCCCGGGGTTTCTTTTCACAGATACAGACGTTTTTTTTATAGATATCCCTACTGAAAAACATCTATAAAGGGCATGGAAAAACCCAAGGGGCTAAAGGGCCCTGCAGGATGGTATGATCCCTTTCCGGGTTATCCTAAGACTTGCCTTTACATTCAATTACTAACAAGAAAAGGTTTTTTGGGGAAAAATTTAAGGATGGGAAATTTTTAGGGGGAAAGGGGATCAAAGGGTATGTGGGGTTAAGGGAAAAAAATGTACAGTATTTCGAAAAAGGGAAAATCTTTTAAAAAAAGCAAAGGGGAAAATCTCGCAGGTTTTTGCAGGGCAAACATATCAAAAATGACCCAAAAAAAAAGAAGCATTTGGGTTTTTCAATAAGGGGTTTTTTATCATGACAACGTTTTAAAAATGCGATCTAACTACATGAGACAACACAAAAAGTTGTTAAAAAAGAAGTATTAGATAGAACAAAACCCCAAAAAGGGGGTTTTTGTTAAATGGGGTTTTTTTAATTTTTAATGGGGGACGGGGGAAACCGTTAAAATTAAATTTTTGCGGAACTGTGGGTTTGGGGGGATTTTCTGCAGTTCTTCCTTCACAAAAGTTTTTTGGGAGCTGGGGGGGGTTTTTTTGGGGCCAGTTTCTCGTTTAAAAAATACACGGGCGGATTCATTTTTTTCAATTTTTTTTTATTTTGTTCGGGGGCAACCCCTCCAAACTGGATCTGTTGCCCTGATGCGAGTGTCCCCTTCTGCTTCCCCCCGGGAAAAAAAAGGTACCCTTTCTTTTTAAAACCAAAAGGTAATTTGTTTGTGGTTTAACTGGAGTTTCCTTCGCAACTTTTTTGTTTTTCTTTTGATTTTCCTTTTTTTTTTTTCTTTTTTTTTTTTAAAGCCCTTTTTTAAAAAATTTTTTCATTATTCATTGCGGGGCAAAAACCCAAAAAGGGGGGGCCCAAAACCCATCTTTGTTCTTTGTAAAAATTCTGGTTGGTTTTGGGGGAAAAGGTTTTTTTTCGGGGCCAAATGGTTTAAAAATTTTCAATAAAAGCCTTTGTTGGATCTGGGGGGGAATTGAAAAAACCCCTTTTAAAAAAAATTAAAAAGTTTTTTAAAAATTTTCACTTAAAACCCCTTTTTCCCTTTTTTTATCGGGGCTTGAATCCCGGAGGGAAATTTGGGCCCTTTTTGTTTTTCAGTTTTTTAAAAAAAATTTTGGTTTTTCTCTTTTTTTAAATTTTTTCCCATTTTGACTTGAACCCTTGCAATAAGTTTAAATGGCCTCTTAAATTTTTTTTTCGGCAACCAACAGAGGGTAAATTTGAAGAAAATTTTTTTATTTGGGTTTGGTCCCCCCGGTTTTTCCTTCACAAAGTGTGGTCCCCCTTTAAATTTTTTGTTTTTTTAGGGGAGGGAAAAATAATTTGAAAAGGGGTTTTTTTTTTTTCCATTTCTTTTCCTGTTTGGGTTTTGACTCCAGGGGCCCGCTTAAGGGTTTTTGAAAATTTTTTTTTTTGTTTTTCCCTTCCCCTTTTTTTTGGCCGAATAAGTTTTTCATTTTTTACTTAGGCCCCCCAAAATTTTTGGCAAAAAAAATTTTTTCCAAGGTTTTTTTTCCAATTAAACAAAAAAACGGAAAAAAAAATTTCTTGCATCTTTTGTTTTTTTGATGGGTTTATAAAAAATCACTGAATTTTGGTTGGGGGGGAATTTTTCTGGACTGGTTTGCCTGTTTTCTAGATTTTTTATTGTTTTAAATTTCCCGATCAACTTTTTAAAAAATGTAAGTGCATTTTCCCCTTTTCTTTTAGTGTGTCATTAAATTTAAAATCTAATGCTTTAAGTCGCTGCCCTTTATAGGCCCCTTCTTGTTTCGCTGCTAGTTCCCCCATAGGGTTTGTTATGCTTTTTCTCTCGCCGTAAACCCGCCCGTTTACTAAATGCGAAATTTTTTCCTAAAAAACAAGGGGATTACCCGCGCCGGCCCCATCCTTTTTTGCGAGTGAAAACCATTTTTTTTTAAAAAGTAAATTTTTTTTTTAATATTTAAAATTGTCTGGAATTTTTTCCTTTTCTTAAATAGAAAAATCTTTCGAAACAACCGAAGCTGCAATGATAGCAATCGCTTTTCGAATCCTCAAAGTTAGTTTGGGCCAAGGGGTTGTGGTTTAATTTTAACAGGCTTTTACCAAGCATTGGTTTCCCACACCCTTTGTCCCCCAATAAAAAAAAGAAGGTATACAAGGTTTTGAAAAAAATTTTTTCGGTGCTATTTTTATAAAAAAAAATAATTATAATTATTTAAAAAAAAATGAAAAGTGATGATCTACTACAGCTACAAGGCGGCCCTAAACCTGCCCGAATTATGAAGACCAAAAGTTGTGATTTAAGGGTTTTTATGCCCCAAAAAAAGGGGAGGCTGTAAATTTTTTGCAGCATGCGGAAAAAACAAAAACCCGTTTTCCCCGGAAAAAAAAAATTCAGCATTGAAAAAGATTCAACAGATGTCGGCAAGCAAATTTTTAAGGGATAAAAACAGGTATGAAGCGCGCTGGGGATAGAAAGGTGAAAAGTGGGGGGCAAACGGTTCTTTTGTTTGTACACTAAACTAGTAGTAGATTTGCTCCATTGATTCTGAAAAAGATTTACGTATGAAATTTTAAGCAAGAAACCAGTTTTAAAAAGACAAATTTGAGTTTTCTAGGATGTGATTTTTTTTTTATTTGGAACATTGTTTCTGCCATTAATATGGGTTTTAAAAACTTTTTAAACATTGGGGTTTAAATTTTCCCCTTTAAAATGAACGAGCTGGAAAATTTATCAGAAACCCGGAAAAAATTTTAAAAAGGGGGGGAGAAAATAACCAAGCCAGAAATCAGCGAAAAAAAATGAAAAGGTGGGGCCCTTAAAAATCCTGGGGGGTTGAAGCAGGAAAAAAAAAAAGCAGAGTGGAAAAGACAAAAAAAATTAAGGGTTTCCCGAATATGAAACATCATGAAAAAAAATAAACGCCCCCAACGCCAGAAAAAGTTGATTCAATGCCACTATTAAAAATCCATGTTTATTACAAAAGGGCCCCCAAAACTTCATGGAATTTTTGAAATTAAAAATGTTGCCATTTTTGGCGCCAAATTTTTGTGCTGGGGGCCCCCGGGGGTTTTTTTGGTTATTTAAAAAATTACCAATGGCCAAAAAGAAAGAAAGAAGGGTTTAAAAAAACCCGAACCGTTAAATACAGAAAAAGGGAAAACTGCACGCCCAAAAACCCCCAATTAAAAAAAGGGATCCCTTTTTTATTTCCCTTTATTAAAGGAATAAAAATTTTTTAAATTTTTTTTTTTAAAAATTTTAATTTATGGCGTATTATAAAAATGATAAAGGGCAATAAAATAAAGAAAGGGGTCTATTAAAAAAAATTTTCCCTAGACCCGAAAGGGAATCAATGCAGTTGCTTCGGATGTAAGACCTTCATTAAGGGAAACATGCAGAAAACCCCTGAAACAAGACATCCTCAACCCATGACGGGGTTTTTTGAGGGCTTTTGTGACTTTTATTTTGGAATTTTACTATTTAAGATAAAAAACCTTTTTTTGTATTTTTTTGATAATTTTTAAGATTTAAATTAAAAAAGAACTTGGTTGAACCCAAAGGATGGCTTAAACAAGAAAAATTTTCAAGAACTTATTAAGGAAAATTACTTAAGGGAAATTGGTCAAGAACTTTTTAAGAAATTTTTTTTTAAAAATTGGGGGGGAAAAAAAGAGGGAAAGGGGTTAAGGGGCAAAATTAGAAGTAACTTTAAATAAGAACCCTTTAGAATAAACTTGTTAAAAAAATTAGAAGGAAAATTTAGTGGGGTGAATGCCCTGGGGGGGGGTGGGGCAGGTGGGGGTGGGGGGGGGGTGCATGCGTGGGGGCAGGACAAAAAAAAACAAAAAAAACACACAATAGGGCAGTCCAGGGGGGGGGGGGTGGGGGGACGTGCGTGCGTGGGGTAGGCCAAAAAAACACAAAAAAACAAAAAGTAGAAATCCTAGGGCACTTCTTGCTTTGTGACAAAACGGGCGTGTCTCGCCGCAACCTAAATCAACCCCAAGTGACACTAGGGTCTTTTGGCCTGTTTGCCGCTGACTTTGCGGGTGCGGGGCCCCCTTTTTGTAGTCAAGCGATCACATGGGGCTTTGACCTAGTTTGCCACCGAGTTTTGCAGGGTTGACGCCAGGGGCGGCAAGGATCCAAAAGGGGTTGTTTGGCCTATTTGCTGTGCTCCTCTTTTCTCAACCAGCTTGCAACTGCTTTTGGCAAGTTACAGAAATTTACTGCTGTAGCCAAGCTTTTATGGCGGCTCTAATCGCCAGTAGTAGTACATCCGTCATTGTATTTTTGGAAGCATTTATATGAAATAGTGCTGCCACACACTACTCCTCTCCCATACTGGTAAAATGTACTAAGTCTGCCTAACCCTATCTAGTTTTGCCAGAACCCCCGAAAATCACCATCCAGTTGCATAAGTTTAATAAGGGTTTGGCTTTGCTAAAACAGTTCATTTATACTGATTCTAGCTTGTGGAATTTAGGATAGTTAAAAAACACACAGAAAGTTGAATGTTTCCTAGCATACGAATCAGACATGTTACCTGCGTCTTAAGAATGAACGCCATGTTTGATGCTTTTTTTGTTTTAAAAACATGACTTGGGCTGTCTCAAGCCAACGCCCAACAATCAACGCATGATGGATTGTTTTGCTTTGGCCAACTTTCATCAATGCAGCGCCATTTTTTAGATAAGGAACCATCTAAATCGATATCAAACACGTATTGAAATCAGCTATAGTTGTTCGGGCAATATTGCCTTCACGTTTTCATTTCCTTGAACCAACAAACCTTTAAGATAGTCGCCCATTTCCAAAGCATCGGTTCACTTTTTTCTTTTCTTTCCTTCTAGAAAGCAATACTTCTTTTGGGTTCGGCGCAACGAACATGCTTCACCTCGTTCTTTTTTCAACAAATACTCTAACATGAAAGTATGGTAAACCTTGTGGTTTCAATGGCAAGAGCCTGCT
>CM031628.1:49626825-49649325 GCA_018398815.1 Conus ventricosus | reverse complement strand
CTCACTCTTTCGGTACGATTTTTTTTTCCGTCTAATATCACGTTTAGTGGAAAGACGTTAAATGAATGACACACACACACACACCACCCGCGCGCAAGCGAGCGAACACTGACCGCAACAGTCTCTTTCCATGCACGCGTCCATCTCCCGATTCATGCCGAAGCACTGGCCGCCACCCTCGTTGGGCGGAGGGTTGCTGCACGTGCGGTATCGCTCACGGGACCCCCTGCCGCACGACGCGGAGCACATGGACCACTGATTCCACGGGCTCCAGTTTCCGTCTTGCGGAACTGCAAAGCAACGGCGAGAGAGAGAGAGAGAGAAAAGAGAGGTCAGAAAAAAAATCCACGATACTTATATCCAATGATTTCTAAATTACTTAAAATCCATTGGTGACTTGATTCTACAATCGATAGATAGCATTCATAATTATTTCCATGGTGCTGAGAGCCATGGAACCGCGCGAGGTAATATGGAGACTGTGTTTGATGGCAAGTTCTTACTGACCTTGACCTTGGGCAGGGGGATCCGGACTGAGGTCAACGGGCGTTTAAACGTTAACTGGGGATCAGAGTTATCGCCCGTGACGTGACGCAAAGATAAAGGTGCAGATTAATGAGGCAAAGGCGTAAAATCGACCGAATTGGGGGCACTGGTTTCACAAACACATACGACGTCAGGGTTATACTGGTGTAACCAAGATCTTCGTGGCTTTTCAGACGAAGAATGTGAGTAAGGAGGCAGATGTATTGGGATCAAATGTTATCGTGCTCTTCGATGGATTCGGGGACTTGTCGCACCCGGATTGGAAGACGAACGTGAAGCATAGTGGTCAAAAGTTACCTAACTGGGTCACAGACACCTGTCTAAAGTCACAGAGACACAAATAAATAGAAAACATTTCAAGCCCAATTTGATCCTCATAACTACAAAATTACGTCTTCTAATTCATATGCCCAAACATAACAGATTACAATTCTTTAAAACTTAAGTTATAGCATTATAAGTCTTGATGAAACATGTACGTTTACGCCTAATAATGACCATTTCATAGAAACACACACACACACACACACAACACAAACACACACACACACACACACAACACAACACACACACACACACACACACAAATACGATATCATTCACTTAGAAAAACAGACATTCACTTCAGACCAACATGATTTTTTTTTATAGAAAAAGAAATGGAGAAAATAAGAGCGTATTAAAGTCGGCACAGATGGTTACTTCGTAAGTCAAATCAGTAAACTGAACATCATTCTAAATGTGCTCTAGAACGCATGTAGATACATGATCTGCCAGCAGGATATTCACGCGACACCTCACAAGTAAAAAAAAAAAAAAAAAAAAAAATAAAAATAAAAAATTCGAATAACATGCTGTAGATCTACACTAGACAACTGTACTACTAAACTATCTATAAGTTATACCACTGTGTTATTGTAGAATAATGACACAGAAAACCCCCGGTTTTGGGTTTAATTTAATAACACTGGGATAATGAACAAAAAAGGGGATAATTGTATAAACTTGAAACCCCACAAAGACGGGGTTAAAACGGGGTATCCCATTCCGATCACTGGAAATTGGGGTAAAAATTTGGGAAGAACAAAACACCTCGGATGCAAAACATCAAAAAAAAAGGGAAAAAAAGGTAAAACCCCAAAAAACCCTAAAATTCAACTGGGAGGAAAAAGTTTTTTTAAAAAGGGGGTTTTCCCTCCCCTCTCTCCCCTCTCTCTCTCCCACTCTTTTCCTCTTTCCCCTCTCTACCTCTCTCTCATTGCCCAGATAAAAAGGAACTCCGCCCCATCACTGCGGGTTGGGGGGGGGGGGGGGGGGGGGGGTTTTTCTTTCATTAGGGCCCAATGAACTGCTACATGGGCTTTTTCCGGGTGTTGGTACCAATAAGGCCCCTTTTGTACTCTACAACCAAAGGGGCAGAAGGGGAGGGGATTGACATCTCCCCCGTTTCAAGTCCCCCCCGGGAGCAATGTCCCCAAACTCCCGAACGGGCGAAAGTCTTTCATTAACGGGGGCGGCCCCCAAAAGGGAACCCCGCA
Source organism: Conus ventricosus (assembly GCA_018398815.1). NCBI lineage: Eukaryota > Metazoa > Mollusca > Gastropoda > Neogastropoda > Conidae > Conus > Conus ventricosus. The sequence continues at coordinate 49,647,241 of CM031628.1, read as the reverse complement.
TCCAAAAGCTTCTTTTTTTTTTTTATCCTCAGTTCATGGGGGCGCCCTTTCACCCCCCAGGGCCCCCTTTCCCGCCTCGCTAACCACCGTGCAGGTGCTTCAGTCTTGCATTTTCGAAAAAGGGCCAAACAGAGGGTTTGAACACACCCCGCCAACCCGCAAACGGGAGGCTGACACAACCCAAAATCAGCTCAACAGAAAGTGGTCCCTGCCTGCAATGTGCGGCGCAAGGACTCCCCCAGCAAGGGGAAAGGCAAGACTCGACCCTTTTTCTCCTCTAAAAACTTTGCCTGAACTAAAAAAAAAAAAAAAATCTCTCCCTAAACTGAACAGCGTCCCCCAAACTGAACTTTCTCTCTCAAAAACCTGAAAAGTCTCTCTCAAACTGAAGTCTTTTCTCCTCCCCCCTCCCCGGGACCTCTCATTCCCCTCCCCCCCTCCTTTTTTTAAAAGATGCCCACGCCCTCTCCCCCCCCAAAACCCCTTCCTCCTTCCCCCTTTCTCCACCCCCCTTCCCCCGACCCCCCCCCCCCCCCCCCCTCCCCCCCGGCCCCTCAAAGGGGTGATGCCTTCCCCGTGAGAGTGGGGGGAAGCGACAGCCACCTTACCCCCGAAACGGGGCAAACGCGTGTCCCCAGCGCCAAGTTCCTGCCCCGGGCCCCGCGGGGCTGACCGCATTAGTTGGGGGGCCCGGGCCCTGTTTTCACGAGCGCATGGGGCTGACCATGCCCGTGCCGCACGTAAAACCGGGGCACTGGCTCCACGGGCCCCAGGGCCCATTTTTGCCGTCAGCTGTTTGGGGTTGGAAGGGGGGGGGGCCCGGGGGGAGGAGGGGGGGGGGGGGGGGGGGGGGCCGGGAGGGGAACGGGGGTTGGGAAGGGGGAAGGGATTTAAAAAGGGGAGGGAGGGGAGGGGGTTGGGGGGGGGGGGTTTGGAGAACGGGGAGGGGGGGGAATTTGGGGAACCCGTCAAGAGGGGGGGGGAAAAAGGGGGAAAAAAGAGGAGGGAAAGGGGGGGTTAGGGGTACCCCGGGGGGATGGGTGGGGAGTGGAAGTAGTTTTTGAAACACGGGAGGATAGGGGGGTTTGGAGGGGAAAGGGGGGTGTGGTATCACGGGAAAAATAGGGTGGGGGAAAAGGGAAAGTAGTGTGTATAAAAAGGGAAATAGGGTGGGGAGGGGAAAGGGGGGGTTAGTGTTTATCACAGGAGGATAGGGTGGGTGGAAAGTTTTGGTGTATCCCCAGGAGGATAGGGGGGTTGGGGGGGAAAGGGAGGGTGTATCATGGGGGAAAGGGGTAAAATGGGGGGGTTTTATGTGTAAACGGGAGGAAAAGGGGGGGGTGGAAGTAGTGTGTATCACGGGAGGATAGGGGTGGGAGGGGAAAATTTGTGGTACCCTGGGAAAAAAGGGGTTTGGGGAGTGGGGGGGTTTTATTTGGGGTATCATAGGGATAGGGGGGTGGAGTGGGGGGGGGTTAGTGTTACTAGGGGGAAAGGGGTTTGGTGGAGTGGAAGTAGTTGTACACAGGAGGATATGGGGGGAGTGGAATAGTGTGTATCACAGGGGGAATAGGGTGGGGGGATTTAAAGGGGGGTTTGGTTTTCATAGGAGGATAGGGGTTTGGATAAGGGGGGGTTATGTGTACCCATAGGGGGAAAAGGGGTGGGGGATTTGGAAGGGGGGTTAGGGGGTATTAGGAGGAATGGGGGTTTTGTGGGGGGAAAGGGGGGGTGGGAATGAAAGAGGGGGGGAAAAGGAGGAAGGGGTTTGGGGGGGGGAATTTATTTTTGGGAGAAATAGGAAAATAGGGGGGGGGGGGAAAAGAGGGGTTTTTGGAGCAAAAGGGGGGAGGGGAGGGGGGGGAAAAAAATAAAATTTGGGGAAAAAATTTGGAAGATGTGTTTTTGGGGGGTGGGGGGGGGTTTGGGGGTAAACAAAGGGGAAAATTGGTTGCAGTGGAGCGGGTTATTTTTTGGACAAAGGTCAAAAAGGGGTGGGGGGGGGGTTTTAAGTTTAGAGAAAAAGGGGGGGGGGGGGGGGTTTGCTTTTGGAAAAAAAGGGTTTTGACCCGTATGAGAAGGGGGGGGTAGAGCAAAAATTGAAAAGGGGTAGAAAGTGGGGTTTTGGAAAAAGGGGAGTAGGACGGGGGGGGGGGGGGGGGGGGGGGGGGGGGGGGGTTTGGGGGGTTGGGGAATTTGAACAAAGAGAAAAAGGGGGTTTTTGGGGTTTTTTGGGAAATTTAAAAAAAAGGGGAAGAGGGGGGAGGAGGTTTGAAGAAGACGAGGTAGAAAGTGAAAAAACCCCCAAACGGGTGGGGGTTTTTTTTTTTTCGGGGGGGGGGGGGGGGGGGGAAAAAAGGTGTACAAAATGGAAAGGGGGAAAGAGGGGGGGGGGGATGGGACCCGGGTTTTAGAGAAAGGGTGGGGAGGGGGGTAAAAAACTTTTTTTTGAAAAACTAGGGGTTTCGGGAAGCTTTTTCGAGTCAATCATTTTTTTTGCTGCCCAGCCCCAGCCGACCGGGAAGGCCGGGAAAAAGGCTGTTTTAACAGGAAACCCCCAACCCTGAGAACTTTCCAATAAACTAGTTTTCCAACAAAAGCATCCCGGGGGGCCGTAAATGATAAATAACGATTATAATAGGCACAAATGAAGCTTTAAACAATAAATAACGGGAGGGTTTTGGGGGGAGGGGATGGGGGGGGTGGGGGGGGGGGTTTTCCCTCCCTTTTTTCGTCATCAAAATTCGCATCAGGCCCGGGCGTTTTTCATCGCCCCTCATCGCCCTTTTCCCATCTTTTTACTCCACGTTTTTTCGCCCTTTTTTCTTTCTTTTTTTTTTTCCCCGGGTTCATTTTCCCCTTTTTGGCCCTTCACCTCCCTTTTCCCCTGGTGCGTGGGCCCAAACCCGGGAAACGGCTTAGGTGGCGAGGGAGGGGAAGGGTGTCTCCCTAAATTTGCGTCATCATCCCCCTTTCCATCAGGGGGGGGACCCCAAACGTCGTCCTGGGCCCTTTTTCCCCACCTTCCCAAATTTTTTTCCTTTGGGTTTTTTTTCCCCTTTTTTTTCCCACCCAACGTCTCCCCCCCCCCCCCCCCCCCCCCCCCCCTCCCCCCCCCCCCTTTTAACCTGTAGAGCCCCTCTCCCTTTGTTTTCCCCTCTGTTTTCCTTTGTTTCCCCTTTTGTTTCCTTTTTTTCCTCTTTTTTTCCTTTTTGCGGGGGCTGTTTTTTTTTTTGGCAAAAATTTCAAAAATTTGTAATAATTATGTTTTGATGACGACAATGGGGGAAATTGCCAGGTTTATGGCCACAAACTGTGGGCCCCCCCCCCCCCCCCCGCCCCCCCTTCGCCCCTTCCTCCTCTCCCTCTTTTCTCTCTCTCTCTTCTCTCCCCCTCCCCCTCTCTCTCTCTTTTCTAAAGGGGAAGCCCGTTTAAAGAAAAAAAATGGTCGTTTGTGGGTTTTTAAAAAATCAGTTCATGAATTTACCCCCCCCCAAACCCCCCGCCCGCCCAAAAAAAAAAAAGAAGAATTTTAAAACCGGGATCTCCAGTCAATAAAAAGACTTAAAACAAAAACAAAAGAAAAGAAAAAAAAAAATTGTACAACTAAAAAACCGAAAAAAACCTTTATTACATGGGCATAACCACCATAAAGAAAAAACCCAAAAGCAAAAGCCCTTTTTATAAAAACGCAAATTTGTGTTAAAAGCCCTGTTAGTAAAAATGGGTACAACCCGGGCAAAATCACAAAAAATTATAAAATACAAAACATTAGTTCCCCACAATTTGTTTTGGGTTTAAACGAAACATTTTCCCAAAGCGCGGGTTTAACACCTCAAAATAAAAAACAATAATTTCCAATAAAACAACGATAACCCCATTTTTTTTTAAACGATTAAAAAAAACGCTTACCCCCGGAAAACTTGATCCACGGCCCGAACTAAAAGAGGAAGTGAAAGCCGTTTTTTCCCTTTTTTTTTTCTTTTTTTTCCCTTTTTTCCCTTTTATTCTCCTTTTCTTTGGGTTAAATTTTCTTCTTCATCATCTTTGCCCCTTCTGTTTTCCCAGCATCACTTTCTAAATCCTTTTGTTTTTTTTTTGGTTTTTTTTCTTTTTTCCTTTTTTTTTCTTCTCCTTTTCCCTTTTTTTCTTTTTCCCCTCTTTTTCGTTTTTTTTTTTCTTTGTCAACTCTGTTTACCCAAATCCTCTTTTTCCCTTTTCTCTCTTTTTTTTTTATCACCCAAAAGCTCGCACCCGTCCCTTTTCCCTTTGCCCAAAATTTTTCCCTTATCATTTCAAAAACATTGTCTATTCTCGCCCATCATCAAATCACCCAATCGCCCACATCACTGTTTTTAAAATTTTAAAAAAAAAAAGGCAAAATTTTGCACAGCTTAATCAACCTTAAAAAGGGTTTAAAACGAAAAAACCAAAAATTTTTTTCGTGTTAACAAAAGCATACAAAAGGGAAAAAATGGCAAAAAATCAAATAATGGCCTAAAAAGTTTAAAAAATGGGGGTTTCCCAGTTTGATTATTTTCCCCAACTAGAAAACGAAAAAAACCTTTTCGGGAAAAAAGACAAAAATGACTAAACAGGGCAGAAAAAAATTTTTTCCCCCCTTTTTTCTCTTTTTCGACTCTCCCCTCTCCCCCTTTCCCCCCCACCCTTTTCTCTCCCCATCTCTCCCCCCCACCCCCACACACACACACAACACCACACCAACCCCAAAACACACAAACAAAAACACACACACACACACACACAAACACACTTATTTTTAAAGGGGAAAATTTCTTTGGGCCTTAGGGGAAAAAACATCGGAAAAAAACCAAACCAGAAATTGTTTAAAACTGTAAAAAGGTTTTTTCGGGCCCCCGTTTTTCAATCCGAAAGGGGGAAAAACAAATCACGTACAAAAACTTTTAAAAGAACGAATGTAAGGAAATGGGGCGAAAAAAATCAAATAAAACAAAAAAAAGACCTACCGTCAAAAACAAAACAAAAATTTTCAAAAAATCATTTCAGTTAAAAGGCATATAAATTTTAAATTTGAAAAAACCCCTACATATCGATTCACCAAAACTAGAGTGCGTTCCCGCCAGTCCCACGTTTTTTCCCACTTGGGCCCACAATGGACCGCTTCAAAGGCGGGCCCGACCTTTTTTTGCTGCGTATTAACCCCCCCCCCCCCACCCCCCCTTCACACACCCCACCCACAAAACACACACACAACACACACACAAACCTCCCCCGAATTTTTTTATTTGGGGTTTTCAGCTTTTCTTTGGCCCCCCCCCCCCCCCCCCCCCCCAAAACCCCAAATTTCACTTTTTCCCTCTTGTTTTTCTTCACTTCGGGGAAAAGTCAAGGAAACCCCAGGGTGCCTTTCCAAAATGTGTTCCTGCGGTTTTGTATGCTTTTGACCCCATACAGGCGCCGCCTTCAAAAAAATATTGAAATAAAGAAGCCGGCGAACAGCGTTTTACACTGGCCAAGCCCCCTTTCAAAAGTGCAACAAGCATTAAACCCCCCACAAAAAACCCGAAACATTTGGCTAGGTCAAGGAGGAATTTTAGGGGGAGAGGGCCCCGAAAAGCACCTTTAGGATCCCACCTGGGGGCAACTCGCCATAAAAACCAGGTCCCAAAACCCTACCGGTTACTCCCCTTCAGGACATCATTTACCTCCCTTGTTTTTTTTCTCCCCCCCCACCCCAAAGGGTCAAAATGAATTTTAATTTAGAAAAGGTTTTTACAAAAAATGCCGATTTAAAACAAAACTTGAAAACAATTTTTTTTTAAATGAAACTGACCCCCCAATTGGATTTAAAAATATATTTTTAAAAAAAGAAAGAAAAACAAAAACAAAAAAAAAAAAAAAAAAAAAAAGGGCTATCTTTCGAAGGAATTACTATTGGGGGGGGATTTTAAAAAGAAAAGGGGCTTATTGAAAAACCTTTCAGTTTACTTCCCTTGGTAGGGGGTTTTTGGGACGGCAGTGTTCATGGCGTGTTTTCCAAAACCGGCAAAGCGCCACGCCCCCGCTACTAAATTCTACTTTCCCACCCAAATAAAAAGCATGGGATGGGGCCCACTTCGCACGGCGCATGTCTGTGTTGGGGCCCGGGCAAAGTGGGGGCCCCCAGTTTTGGGCGGGGGGTTTTGAACACAGGCGCGCCCTCTCCTCATCCGGAGCCCCAGGTTTCCCCTGCATTTGGGGTCCAAGGGTTCCACTTTCCCCCCAGTTTCCCCTCCGCTGGAGAAGAGGGGAGGGGGGTGGGGGGGGGAAAAAGGGAGTGGGGGGGGGGTGGGTTTTTGGGAAATTTTCACGGAACGGGGTGGGGGGGGGGGGGGGGGGGGGGGGGGGGGAAAAACAGGGGGAGGTTTTGGGCATTTATTTCAATTTTTCAAATGGACATTACACTTTTTGTAATTATTTTTTTGTTTATCCATTAATGTTGTTTTTGTTTTGCGAGCCCGCACCCCTAAGAAATTTGCTTTATTTAAAGGCAATTTTTTTTCAAAAAAGAATTTCTACAGAGAAAAGAGAGAGAGAGAGAGAGAGAAGAGAGAAAAGAGAGAGAGAGGGGAGAAAGAGAAAAAGAACAGAGACAGAGGTTCCCCTTTCCGGGGGGATAGAATGCTAAACATTTGGTTTTTTTGCCTCGTCTTTTTTTTGTAATTAAGATAAGAAAAAAAAAAAAACGGGCCAACGTGAAAGGAAAGTCCCGAAACCCCCATTTTTTTTTCCTGCCCCCCCCTCTTAAACATTTCCCTCCCCCCGGTGGCTTTTGCCTTTCCATGTTAAAAACACGACGGTTTTCCCCCTTACCCAAACAAATGGGCAGATGTCGGCAATTCCCCGTACAATTACAGGTAAAGGGGGGGGAAGGGACCTACAGGGAAAAGAGAACCGGGGATGACCAAACCCAAAAACGAAGTTCAAAGAAATATCCTTTTAAAACAGCCCCCCTTTTTTGCATTTGAATCCATTTCATTCCGATAAAAACCCTTGTCTTTTAATACCAAGGAAAAAACGCAAAAAACATTAAAGCGGGTTATTTTTCACCATTAAAAAAGTCCTTTTCCCATTGGTGAAAAGTTTTTCTTTTCGCGCGATTTCCCCTAACACAGCTTAGTGCGCAGGTCCGTCGTTGGTGTAAACTTTTGGTTTTTTTTTCCCGTCCGTAGGGCTTTGGCCCCAAATTGATGAATGCGGGTTTGGAAAATTTTGACATTGTTGTTTTTGGAGACCGGGCCGAACACTTTTTTTACGCACGGATTTCGGAAAAGGGTTTGTAACCCATAATTATGAAAAAAAATTTGAAACACAAATGTTTTTTCAAAGGGAAAGGGAACTGCAAAGGGGGAAATTGAGAAAGTTTCAAAAAAAAGTATTTTAAGACCACAGGTCCCAAAAAAGCCTTTGGTTTTTGTTTTGTCATTGGTTTTTTTCCATGTTGACCCCGGATGATTTCAACACCTTTTTAAACACATTGTGCTAGCCCAATTAATCCCGCTGGTTATTCGGCAGAATAAGATGAATAATGACTGGCGGAGTTATTTCAATACCTTTTTACACATTGTGCTAGCTCAATAATCCCGCTGGTTATTCGGCAGAATAAGAATGAATAATGACTGGCGGAGTGATTCAGATACCTTTTTTACACATTGTGCTAGCTCAATTAATCCCGCTGGTTATTCGGCAGAATAAGAATGAATAATGACTGGCGGAGTGATTTCAGATACCTTTTTACACATTGTGCTCGCTCATTAATCCGCTGGTTATTCGGCAGAATAAGAATGAATAATGACTGGCGGAGTGATTTCAAATACCTTTTTACACATTGTGCTAGCTCAATTAATCCCGCTGGTTATTCGGCAGAATAAGAATGAATAATGACTGGCGGAGTGATTTCAGACACCTTTTAATACACATTGTGCTAGCTCAATTAATCCCGCTGGTTATTCGGCAGAATAGAATGAATAATGACGGCGGAGTGATTTCAGACACCTTTAAAAACACATTGTGCTAGCTCAATTAATCCCGCTGGTTATTCGGCAGAATAAGAATGAATAATGACTGGCGGAGTGATTTCAAATACCTTTTTACACATTGTGCTAGCTCAATTAATCCGCTGGTTATTCGGCAGAATAAGAATGAATAATGACTGGCGGAGTGATTTCAATACCTTTTTACACATTGTGCTAGCTCAATTAATCCCGCTGGTTATTCGGCAGAATAAGAATGAATATGACTGCGGAGTGATTTCAGATACCTTTTACACATTGTGCTAGCTCAATTAATCCGCTGGTTATTCGGCAGAATAAGAATGAATAATGACTGCGGAGTGATTTCAGATATTGTGCTAGCTCAATTAATCCCGCTGGTTATTCGGCAGAATAAGAATGAATAATGACTGGCGGAGTGATTTCAAATACCTTTTTACACATTGTGCTAGGTCAATTAATCCCGCTGGTTATTCGGCAGAATAAGAATGAATAATGACTGCGGAGTGATTTCAGATACCTTTTTACACATTGTGCTAGCTCAATTAATCCCGCTGGTTATTCGGCAGAATAAGAATGAATAATGACTGGCGGAGTGATTTCAGATACCTTTTTACACATTGTGCTAGCTCAATTAATCCCGCTGGTTATTCGCAGAATAAGAATGAATAATTACTGGCGGAGTGATTTCAGATACCTTTTTACACATGTGCTAGCTCAATTAATCCCGCTGGTTATTCGGCAGAATAAGAATGAATAATGACTGGCGGAGTGATTTCAGATACCTTTTTACACATTGTGCTAGCTCAATTAATCCCGCTGGTTATTCGGCAGAATAAGAATGAATAATGACTGGCGGAGTGATTTCAAATACCTTTTACACATTGTGCTAGCTCAATTAATCCCGCTGGTTATTCGGCAGAATAAGAATGAATAATGACTGGCGGAGTGATTTCAAATACCTTTTTACACATTGTGCTAGCTCAATTATCCCGCTGGTTATTCGGCAGAATAAGAATGAATAATGACTGGCGGAGTGATTTCAGACACCTTTTTACACATTGTGCTAGCTCAATTAATCCCGCTGGTTATTCGGCAGAATAAGAATGAATAATGACTGGCGGAGTGATTTCAAATACCTTTTTACACATTGTGCTAGCTCAATTAATCCCGCTGGTTATTCGGCAGAATAAGAATGAATAAGACTGGCGGAGTGATTTCAGACACCTTTTTTACACATTGTGCTAGCTCAATTAATCCCGTGGTTATTCGGCAGAATAAGAATGAATAATGACTGGCGGAGTGATTTCAGACACCTTTTTACACATTGTGCTACTGAATTAATCCCGCTGGTTATTCGGCAGAATAAGAATGAATAATGACTGTCGGAGTGATTCAATACCTTTTTAACATTGTGCTAGCTCAATTAATCCCGCTGGTTATTCGGCAGAATAAGAATGAATAATGACTGGCGGAGTGATTTCAGACACCTTTTTTACACATTGTGCTAGCTCAATATTCCGCTGTTATTCGGCAGAATAAGAATGAATAATGACTGGCGGAGTGATTTCAAATACCTTTTTACACATTGTGCTAGCTCAATTAATCCCGCTGGTTATTCGGCAGAATAAGAATGAATAAAAACTGGCGGAGTGATTTCAAATACCTTTTTACACATTGTGCTAGCTGAATTAATCCGCTGGTTATTCGGCAGAATAAGAATGATAATGACTGGCGGAGTGATTTCAAATACCTTTTTACACATTGTGCTAGCTGAATTAATCCCGCTGGTTATTCGCAGAATAAGAATGAATAATGACTGGCGGAGTGATTTCAGACACCTTTTTACACATTGTGCTAGCTGAATTAATCCCGCTGGTTATTCGCAGAATAAGAATGAATAAAAACTGGCGGAGTGATTTCAAATACCTTTTTACACATTGTGCTAGCTGAATTAATCCCGCTGGTTATTCGGCAGAATAAGAATGAATAATGACTGGCGGAGTGATTTCAAATACCTTTTAATACACATTGTGCTAGCTCAATTAATCCCGCTGTTATTCGGCAGATAAGAATGAATAATGACTAGCGGAGTGATTTCAAATACCTTTTAAAACAATTGTGCTAGCTCAATTAATCCCGCTGGTTATTCGGCAGAATAAGAATGAATAATGACTGGCGGAGTGATTTCAAATACCTTTAATACACATTGTGCTAGCTCAATTATATCCCGCTGGTTATTCGGCGGAATAAGAATGAATAATGACTGGCGGAGTGATTTCAAATACCTTTTTACACATTGTGCTAGCTCAATTATCCCGCTGGTTATTCGGCAGAATAGAATGAATAATGACTGGCGGAGTGATTTCAAATACCTTTTTACACATTGTGCTAGCTCAATTAATCCGCTGGTTATTCGGCAGAATAAGAATGAATAATGACTGGCGGAGTGATTTCAGATACCTTTTAACACATGTGCTAGCTCAATTAATCCCGCGGTTATTCGGCAGAATAAGAATGAATAATGACTGGCGGAGTGATTTCAGACACCTTTTAACACATTGTGCTAGCTCAATTAATCCGCTGGTTATTCGGCAGAATAAGAATGAATAATGACTGGCGGAGTGATTTCAAATACCTTTTACACATTGTGCTAGCTCAATTAATCCCGCTGGTTTTCGGCAGAATAAGAATGAATAATGACTGGCAGAGTGATTTCAAATACCTTTTAATACACATTGTGCTAGCTCAATTAATCCCGCTGGTTATTCGGCAGAATAAGAATGAATAATGACTGGCGGAGTGATTTCAGACACCTTTTAATATACATTGTGCTAGCTCATTTAAACCCGCTGGTTATTCGGCAGAATAAGAATGAATAATGACTGGCGGAGTGATTTCAAATACCTTTTAATACACATTGTGCTAGCTCAATTAATCCCGCTGGTTATTCGGCAGAATAAGAATGAATACTGACTGCGGAGTGATTTCAAATACCTTTTAATACACATTGTGCTAGCTCAATTAATCCCGCTGGTTATTCGGCAGAATAAGAATGAATACTGACTGGCGGAGTGATTTCAAATACCTTTTAATACACATTGTGCTAGCTCAATTAATCCCGCTGGTTATTCGGCAGAATTAGAATGAATAATGACTGGCGGAGTGATTTCAAATACCTTTTAATACACATTGTGCTAGCTCAATTAATCCCGCTGGTTATTCGGCAGAATAAGAATGAATAATGACTGGCGGAGTGATTTCAAATACCTTTAATCACATTGTGCTAGCTCAATTATCCCGCTGGTTATTCGGCAGAATAAGAATGAATAATGACTGGCGGAGTGATTTCAAATACCTTTTAATACACATTGTGCTAGCTCAATTAATCCGCTGGTTATTCGGCAGAATAAGAATGAATAATGACTGGCGGAGTGATTTCAAATACCTTTTAATACACATTGTGCTAGCTCAATTAATCCGCTGTTATTCGCAGATAAGAATGAATAATGACTGCGGAGTGATTTCAGACACCTTTAATACACATTGTGCTAGCTCAATTAATCCCGCTGGTTATTCGGCAGAATAAGAATGAATAATGCTGGCGGAGTGATTTCAAATACCTTTTAATACACATTGTGCTAGCTCAATTAACCCGCCGGTTATTCGGCAGAATAAGAATGAATAATGACTGGCGGAGTGATTTCAAATACCTTTTAAATACACATTGTGCTAGCTCAATTAATCCCGCTGGTTATTCGGCAGAATAATAATGAATAATGACTGGCGGAGTGATTTCAAATACCTTTTTACACATTGTGCTAGCTCAATTAATCCCGCTGGTTATTCGGCAGAATAAGATGAATAATGACTGGCGAGTGATTTCAGACACCTTTTTACACATTGTGCTAGCTCAATTAATCCCGCTGGTTATTCGGCAGAATAAGAATGAATAATGACTGGCGGAGTGATTTCAAATACCTTTTTACACATTGTGCTAGCTCAATTTATCCGCTGGTTATTCGGCAGAATAAGAATGAATAATGACTGGCGGAGTGATTTCAGACACCTTTTTACACATTGTGTAGCTCAATTAATCCCGCTGGTTATCGGCAGAATAAGAATGAATAATGACTGGCGGAGTGATTCAGACACCTTTTTACACATTGTGCTAGCTGAATTAATCCCGCTGGTTATTCGGCAGAATAAGAATGAATAATGACTGTCGGAGTGATTTCAAATACCTTTTTACACATTGTGCTAGCTCAATTATCCCGCTGGTTATTCGGCAGAATAAGAATGAATAATGACTGGCGGAGTGATTTCAGACACCTTTTTACACATTGTGCTAGCTCAATTAATCCCGCTGGTTATTCGGCAGAATAAGAATGAATAATGACTGGCGGAGTGATTTCAAATACCTTTTTACACATTGTGCTAGCTCAATTAATCCAGCTGGTTATTCGGCAGAATAAGAATGAATAAAAACTGGCGGAGTGATTTCAAATACCTTTTTACACATTGTGCTAGCTGAATAATCCCGCTGGTTATTCGCAGAATAAGAATGAATAATGACTGGCGGAGTGATTTCAAATACCTTTTTACACATTGTGCTAGCTGAATTAATCCCGCTGGTTATTCGGCAGAATAAGAATGAATAATGACTGGCGGAGTGATTTCAGACACCTTTTTACACATTGTGCTAGCTGAATTAATCCCGCTGGTTATTCGGCAGAATAAGAATGAATAAAAACTGGCGGTAGTGATTTCAAATACCTTTTTACACATTGTGCTAGCTGAATTAATCCCGCTGGTTATTCGGCAGAATAAGAATGAATAATGACTGGCGGAGTGATTTCAAATACCTTTTAATACACATTGTGCTACCTCAATTAATCCCGCTGGTTATTCGGCAGAATAAGAATGAATAATGACTAGCGGAGTGATTTCAAATACCTTTTAAAACACATTGTGCTAGCTCAATTAATCCCGCTGGTTATTCGGCAGAATAAGAATGAATAATGACTGGCGGAGTGATTTTCAAATACCTTTTAATACACATTGTGCTAGCTCAATTAATCCCGCTGGTATTCGGCGGAATAAGAATGAATAATGACTGGCGGAGTGATTTCAAATACCTTTTTACACATTGTGCTAGCTCAATTAATCCCGCTGGTTATTCGGCAGAATAAGAATGAATAATGACTGGCGAGTGATTTCAAATACCTTTTTACACATTGTGCTAGCTCAATTAATCCCGCTGTTATCGGCAGAATAAGAATGAATAATGACTGGCGGAGTGATTTCAGATACCTTTTAACACATTGTGCTAGCTCAATTAATCCCGCTGGTTATTCGGCAGAATAAGAATGAATAATGACTGGCGGAGTGATTTCAGACACCTTTTAACACATTGTGCTAGCTCAATTAATCCCGCTGGTTATTCGGCAGAATAAGAATGAATAATGACTGGCGGAGTGATTTCAAATACCTTTTTAACACATTGTGCTAGCTCAATTAATCCCGCTGGTTATTCGGCAGAATAAGAATGAATAAATGACTGGCAGAGTGATTTCAAATACCTTTTAATACACATTGTGCTAGCTCAATTAATCCCGCTGGTTATATCGGCAGTAATAAGAATGAATAATGACTGGCGGAGTGATTTCAGACACCTTTTAATATACATTGTGCTAGCTCATAATCCCGCTGTGTTATTCGGCAGAATAAGAATGAATAATGACTGGCGGAGTGATTTCAAAACCTTTTAATACACATTGTGCTAGCTCAATTAATCCCGCTGGTTATTCGGCAGAATAAGAATGAATACTGACTGGCGGAGTGATTTCAAATACCTTTTATACACATTGTGCTAGCTCAATTAATCCCGCTGGTTATTCGGCAGAATAAGAATGAATACTGACTGGCGGAGTGATTTCAAATACCTTTTAATACACATTGTGCTAGCTCAATTAATCCCGCTGGTTATTCGGCAGAATAAGAATGAATAATGACTGCGAGTGATTTCAAATACCTTTTAATACACATTGTGCTAGCTCAATTAATCCCGCTGGTTATTCGGCAGAATAAGAATGAATAATGACTGGCGGAGTGATTTCAAATACCTTTTAATACACATTGTGCTAGCTCAATTAATCCCGCTGGTTATTCGGCAGAAAAAGAATGAATAATGACTGGGCGGAGTGATTTCAAATACCTTTTAATACACATTGTGCTAGCTCAATTAATCCCGCTGGTTATTCGGCAGAATAAGAATGAATAATGACTGGCGGAGTGATTTCAAATACCTTTTAATACACATTGTGCTAGCTCAATTAATCCCGCTGGTTATTCGGCAGAATAAGAATGAATAATGACTGGCGGAGTGATTTCAGACACCTTTTAATACACATTGTGCTAGCTCAATTAATCCCGCTGGTTATTCGCAGAATAAGAATGAATAATGACTGGCGGAGTGATTTCAATATACCTTTTAATACACATTGTGCTAGCTCAATTAATCCCGCCGGTTATTCGGCAGAATAAGAATGAATAATGACTGGCGGAGTGATTTCAAATACCTTTTAATACACATTGTGCTAGCTCAATAATCCCGCGGTTATTCGGCAGAATAAGAATGAATAATGACTGGCGAGTGATTTCAAATACCTTTTAATACACTATTGTGCTAGCTCAATTAATCCCGCCGGTTATTCGGCAGAATAAGAATGAATAATGACTGGCGGAGTGATTCAAATACTTTTAATACACATTGTGCTAGCTCAATTAATCCCGCCGTTATTCGCAGAATAAGAATGAATAATGACTGGCGGAGTGATTTCAAATACCTTTTAATACACATTGTGCTAGCTCAATTAATCCCGCCGGTTATTCGCAGAATAAGAATGAATAATGACTGGCGGAGTGATTTCAAATACCTTTTAATACACATTGTGCTAGCTCAATTAATCCCGCTGGTTATCGGCAATAAGAATGAATAATGACTGGCGGAGTGATTTCAAATACCTTTTAATACACATTGTGCTAGCTCAATTAATCCCGCTGGTTATTCGACAGAATAAGAATGAATAATGACTGGCGGAGTGATTTCAAATACCTTTTAATACACATTGTGCTAGCTCAATTAATCCCGCTGGTTATTCGCAGATAAGAATGAATAATGACTGGCGGAGTGATTTCAAATACCTTTTAATACACATTGTGCTAGCTAAATTAATCCCGCTGGTTATTCGGCAGAATAAAATGAAAAATGACTGGCGGAGTGATTTCAAAAAAACCTTTTAATACACATTGTGCTAGCTCAATTAATCCCGCTGGTTATTCGGCAGAATAAAAATGAATAATGACTGGCGGAGATGATTCAAATACCTTTAATACACATTGTGCTAGCTCAATTAATCCCGCTGGTTATTCGGCAGAATACGAATGAATAATGACTGGCGGAGTGATTTCAAATACCTTTTAATACACATTGTGCTAGCTCAATTAATCCCGCTGGTTATTCAGGCAGAATAGAATGAATAATGACTGGCGGAGTGATTTCAAAATACCTTTTAATACACATTGTGCTAGCTCAATTATCCCGCTGGTTATTCGGCAGAATAAGAATGAATAATGACTGGCGGAGTGATTTCAAATACCTTTTAATACACATTGTGCTAGCTAAATTAATCCCGCTGGTTATTCGGCAGAATAAGAATGAATAATGACTGGCGGAGTTATTTCAAATACCTTTTAATACACATTGTGCTAGCTCAATTAATCCCGCTGGTTATCGGCAGAATAAGAATGAATAATGACTGCGGAGTGATTTCAAATACCTTTTAATACACATTGTGCTAGCTCAATTAATCCCGCTGGTTATTCGGCAGAAATAGAATGAATAATGACTGGCGGAGTGATTTCAAATACCTTTTAATACACATTGTGCTAGCTCAATTAATCCCGCTGGTTATTCGGCAGAATAAGAATGAATAATGACTGGCGGAGTTATTTCAAATACCTTTTAATACACATTGTGCTAGCTCAATTAATCCCGCTGGTTATTCGGCAGAATAAGAATGAATAATGACTGGCGGAGTTATTTCAAATACCTTTTAATACACATTGTGCTAGCTCAATTAATCCCGCTGGTTATTCGGCAGAATAAGAATGAATAATCCAGTCCCTGTCCATTTAATATTTACTATGAGCTTATGACCAACGTATAGAACATCAACATAATGTTTAGTTGTGAATACAGAACCTACATCGCAAACAAATCAACGTGTTGACGCAGAATCATTGCATGGACGTCAAGAACCAATGACATCAACGCTAAATCAAAGCCTTCCCCAGTCATGTTTAGTATCGGTAACCACCACAGCGTGTTTGGTACACACTCGCCGAAACGTAAGTCGCCGAAAAGGAAAACACGTCATCATTTTATTTGTCGACATTTCTTCAAAACGCACACTCGTGTAAAACAGCCTTATTTTCTGCTGCACTACGCCGTTCTACCGGAACAAAACGGGAAAAAAATCAAGTGCTGGTGATTCCTTGCGGCAATATTGCATGAGATGACTGTGACCCTTTAGAGACGGCAAAATGGGTAGCGGCTGATCAGGAAATGCCTGTGTGCAATACGACGACTACGGACCGTCCGCTCTCATGCAGCCGATTGCACACGGCCCTGTCAGAGATGGAAGCACACACTTCCGCAGCCAGACTCTCTGAAAGTAGAACAGGACACCGTCACACCCAGTGTTGGTCGTGACCGACGTCATTCGTCTGTGCTGAAAAACTCCACGTGACAAGTCCGATGCTGGGAAGATTCCTGTAGCGGAGGGTCAGGGGTGGCTCCGTCTTCCGTGGTGCTGAGCACTCGACATGGTGAATCTCCAACAGTTTTCTGCCATCCGTCAGAAAACACCAGGAAACTGTGTGTGGTGTGTTGCCTGTGTCCACGGAGAAAACACCAGGAGACTGTGTGTGGTGTGTTGCCTGTGTCCACGGAGAAAACACCCGGAACTGTGTGTGGTGTGTTGCCTGTGTCCACGGAGAAAACACCAGGGGACTGTGTGTGGTGTGTTGCCTGTGTCCACGGAGAAACCACCAGGGGACTGTGTGTGGTGTGTTGCCTGTGTCCACGGAGAAACCACCAGGGGACTGTGTGTGGTGTGTTGCCTGTGTCCACGGAGAAAACACCAGGGGACTGTGTGTGGTGTGTTGCCTGTGTCCACGGAGAAAACACCAGGAGACTGTGTGTGGTGTGTTGCCTGTGTCCACGGAGAAAACACCACGGGACTGTGTGTGGTGTGTTGCCTGTGTCCACGGAGAAAACACCAGGGACTGTGTGTGGTGTGTTGCCTGTGTCCACGGAGAAAACACCAGGGGACTGTGTGGGTGTGTTGCCTGTGTCCACGGAGAAAACACCAGGGACTGTGTGTGGTGTGTTGCCTGTGTCCATGGAGAAAACACCAGGAGACTGTGTGTGGTGTGTTGCCTGTGTCCACGGAGAAAACACCAGGGACTGTGTGTGGTGTGTTGCCTGTGTCCACGGAGAAAACACCAGGGGACTGTGTGTGGTGTGTTGCCTGTGTCCACGGAGAAAACACCAGGGGACTGTGTGTGGTGTGTTGCCTGTGTCCACGGAGAAAAACACCAGGGGACTGTGTGTGGTGTGTTGCCTGTGTCCACGGAGAAAACACCAGGGGACTGTGTGTGGTGTGTTGCCTGTGTCCACGGAGGAACGAAGGGGTTGAAATATGTAAGGACAGACTGTAGATCCTCTGCAAATACCCAGGGCCACCCCAGGTCGTTATGACAGCGAACAGCGTGCAGTCGTCTGGTCAGATTTCAATGTCCAACCGCTCTGCGCCCGGAAGACGCGACCCAAGGTTAGGCTTGCAACACCGCCACATTTCCAGGAGAAATTCATATTGCAAAAGAGCTCACACAATTTACAGCGGTAGCTATTTTTAAACAACGCCAGACGGAAACGCATGAAACACTGCGCTCCGTGCTTAATTCGGCACCGTTATACGCTTTCACAACTGCCGAGGGACATTGCCTAGGGGATGATACAAAACAAAACAAACGGTACAACGCTTGTTTGTACGCACTCATTGCACTGCCCTGGAACAGTCTTTGTCTTTCATATTCAAGATAATGTTTAACGAACAGTTATAAAAAAAGAGAGAAAAAGAGCAAATCTGCTTTTAAAACAGTGAACATTGAAACCAAACGTCTAACTACAAATGATATTGTACAAATCGAATGATTCAACACCTGGAAACCGTTATCGTTTTGCATTGAAAGTACGTGGCTTAAATCAGATTCCCCCCCCCCCCCCCCCCCCCTTTTTTTGTGCATGGATTTATCGGTTGATTTTGTGCACATGCGTGTCAAATTCTTGTGTCCATAGACGTGCCAAAATCTTGTGTTCATAGATGGGTCAAATTATCATGTGCATAGACGTGCCAAATTCTTGTGTGCGTAGATGTTCCAAATTATCATGCGCATAGAAGTGTCAAATTCTTGTGTGCATATATGTGCCAAATTCCTATGTGCACAGACGTGTCAAAATTCTTGTGTGAATACAGATGTGCCAAATTCCTGTGTGCATAGAGTGTCAAAATTCCTGTGTGAATACAGATGTGCCAAATTCCTGTGTGCACGGACGTGTCAAAATTACTGTGTGAATATAGATGTGCCAAAGAATGTTGAGCAGAGATGTCCAAAGGCAGTAGTGATTCAGGCCATCAGGCAGTCGACAGTTATCTCTGGAAGCTCACGGGCCTCCCAAGCATGTTAACACCAGATGACACCGATGATTTAGTGCCCAAATGTCCACTCCCGGTTCCGAATAAGTGGCAACACAGCGTGCATCAGATGCGCTTCATCATTGGTGCCGAGGTGCCCCACCAGGTGCCCCCACAGGTGCCCCCACAGGTGCCCCCACCAGGTGCCCCCATGAGGTGCCCCCACCAGGTGCCCCCACCAGGTGGCCCCCATGAGGTGCCCCCACGAGGTGCCCCCACCAGGTTGCCCCCACCAGGTGCCCCCACGAGGTGCCCCCACACCGTGCAGCATCCGGTGACCGGGCCCTGCAGGCTGACAGCCGCTGACGGCCGACTGACAGGGTCACAAGCACCCCTGACCATTAGTGACGCAAAGCACGACAGAAACCAAGGCATTCACAGTCAACCACATTAGTTCAAGGAAGCTGGACACGGCAGCAGCATTGCAAAGACTTCCCAAGCGAAAGCTGCTAAACAAGAAGATTCAAAAAAAAAAAAAAAAAAAAAAAAAAGAGTTATCCTCTCTTTGATGCAACAGAATGGAGAGGTTTTTGTCACCAAGGGCTGTAGTAGAATCGCCGTTAACACAACGGCCATGAAAACAGTCATTCAGCATCCCATGTCTAACTGACCTGTGGTGTAACTGTTTCATGAAGTACGGTAAAAATGCTCACGTGAACACGAAAATCTATTTGCCGGATCTTGATTTCGCTGGCCTAAAGAGGTTTTAAAGTGAGTCATCGGTATACCTGCGTATGTAAAGTGTTCAGACTGACATCTTACTTAATCATTAGAATTGTCGGTATACCTATTTCTGTAAAGAGATCAGACCATGTTACTGATATTTTACTTCATCATTAGAATCATCGTATACCTGTTTATGTAAAGTTTACACACCATGTTACTGATATTTTACTTAATCATTAGAATCATGGGCATACCTGTTCATGTAAAGTTTCAGACCATATTACTGATATTTCATTTACTCAATAGAATAATCGTATACCTGCTTAAACAAAGTATTTGACAACGTTACTGACATTTTATATAATCCTTTTTTCTCTCAGTTTTCTTTTCCCTTCCTTTTTTCGTATTTTCAACACTGCTATCGGTGCAGTGACTAGATCTATGCAAGCATGCAAGTGTAAGTCCTCGAAAGAGAGCAAGCGGATAACCCCCCCCCCCCCCCCCCCCCCCCCCCCCCCCCTCCTACTTCACCCAGCTCAGCAGGCGACAAAAATATCCCAATACGATATTTACCACCTCTAGAATTCGTCGCTAAGCCAACGTTATTCTGCTGCATGAAGATGACGGCTGGTGAAAACGGCCGTCTGCACTCTGTATAAGATCATGTTCCCAATCTTTCTGAGGAAAGTGCGTGAAAGTGCCGTGTGTCACGTGCGTTCTAGAGGCAGGGGCACAAAAGCAGAGGGCCAAGTCTGGAAGCCTGTGTCATTCCTTGTTCTTAGAACTGTCGTTGAGTAACGCTGAACGGTTTGTGCGCTCTCTCTCTCTCTCTCTCTCTCTCTCTCTCTCTCTCTCTCTCAGTGCACTAGTTTCTTAGATTTATGAATGACTAAAAACAACTATCTGTTCCGTGCG
>CM031628.1:49614325-49616825 GCA_018398815.1 Conus ventricosus | reverse complement strand
AAGAGCAAAGTCTATAACTTCTCAAATAACTATAGCAACTTATACATCAAAACTAATTTTAGATTCTGGGGTTTCTTTAGAAAAGAAAATTTTTCTCCCAGACCATCTTTTTGTCCTATTCCACCCTGGGAACTTAAAAAAGCCCATTTTGATATTGATCACACCAACATCAAAAAAGATGAAAATATCAATATGCTAGCAAGTTATACTAAGTGTCATATGGACGAGAAATACACTAACCAATTAAAAATATACACAGATGGTTCATGTATTGGTAAGCAAACAGGTTGTGCATTCTTAATCCCTTACTTGAGGGTGGAGAAATCTTTTTACATTGGATGTAACATATCCATATTTACAGCTGAATTAACAGCAATACTCATGGCTTTGAATTACCTTTTAACTTTCCCCAAAACAATATTTCAAGCTCTGTTTTGTGTAGATTCAAAATCAGTCCTTCAGGCAATAAAAGATTTTAATTTGCATACTAGGCCTGAAATGATTATTGAGATAAGCTGTTTGATCCATATGCTTATTGAAGGAGGCACCCAACTATCCTTTTGTTGGATTCCTTCACACTGTTCCTGTTATTACAACGATAAAGTAGATAGGGCAGCTAAGCGTGGAGCAAACATATCTGTGGTTCTGAAGATCTTAACCTACCCTTATCGGTACATGAGCAGTGCAATTTAGTCAAAACATATATTTCGAAAACTTTCAAAGATAGAATGATAGAACATGACAATCAAAATCAGTTTGATATTTTTGACATTAAAATCATTCAACATGATTTTAATTTAAATAAAAGTATACTTTCATTGATGTATAGGTGGAAACTTGATGCTTTTAAAACAAAATATGTTAAAAACATAGTATGTTTATGTAAAAAGAAAATAACACGTGATCATATTGTTACATGTCAAGACATGAAAAAAATTATTCCAGTGTTGAGGCAAAAAAGGGCACAGGCCATCTTGAGTCACCAGCTCTAACATATGACTTTTTTGTATGCTTGGAGCGCACTCCATTGGGGAAGTATTTATAGGTTCCTTTTTTGTGTGTGGGGCGGGGATGGGGGGAAGATGGAATAATGTACAAAGCTCAAAAGTGACAAGGACTGAGAAAGGTTAAGTTTCTGTGCCTAGATGGTTGTTAATTAGTTTTGTTAAAATTTTAGCTTTTTTCCCTTTCAAACTTATTTGAAAAATTCAAGTGTTTTGTAATTACCATTATTATTCATGCAAGCACTCATATAAGCACACACATATGCACACAAACATACTCGCATACACACACACGAGCACACGCACATGCACACATACGTGCACACGCACATGCACACATACGTGTGCGTGCACAAGCATAAGCACATACGCTCTTTCTTTCCCCATCTCACTCTTTCGGTACGATTTTTTTTTCCGTCTAATATTACGTTTAGTGGAAAGACGTTAAATGAATGAACACACACACACACACACACACCACACACACACACACACACACACACACACAAACAAACACACACAAACACACACACACACCACACACACACACACACACACACACACACAACACACACACACACACACACACACACACACACACACACACACACACACACACACAACACACACAAACAACACAACACACACACACACACACACACACACACACACACACACACACACAACACACAACACACACACACACACACACACACACACACACACACACACACACACACACACACAACACACACAACACACACAAAACACACAACACACACACACACACACACACAAAACACACACACACACACACACACACACACACACACACAACACACACACACACACACACACACACACACACACACACACACACACAAACACAAAACACACACACACACACACACACACACACACACACACACACACACAAACACACACACACACACACAAACACAAACACAAACACACACACACACAAACACACACACACACAAAAACACACACACACACACACAACCACACACACACAACACACACACACACACACACACACACATACACACACGGCTTGAGTTTTCTTTTTTCTTTAAAATTTCTTTGTACCTGCTCTTAAACTCTTTTTAAAGCACTTCCTTGTCTCACCTGAATTACTCTTACCCCCAAATGTTCATTTATATGTGTATATAATGTATTCATTCATTTATTTATTCATTTATCTATTCAATCATTCATTCTTTTTACTTTTTTTTTATTCCAAACCCAGATATGATACATCCCTTCTCGTCGTCTCTGGGCTGTGAAGAAAGCGACCTGATTTTTTTGTCCCCGCCAAGTAAATCAAGGTATTCGGTCGTTGCTTTCTGACGGATCAATGTGTGCGAATGCCAGTCCCCCAGCTGTCAACAGCCGATGAAATGACAGAGGCCAGCGACCACCCGGGGGATCCATCTTCCTTCAGTCGGTGTGACGTGACCACATACCTTGTTCCT
>CM031628.1:49601504-49606949 GCA_018398815.1 Conus ventricosus | reverse complement strand
AAGTGTATAAAATGAAAGATCTAGGATCCCTGCATCATTATTTCACAGAAAACATCGAAGCAGTGTCGACAAAACGTAGAGGATATAAGAAGCGTGGGCCAAAGACGGATCCATAAACTTCTGGTGCGGATCCGTGGTGTAGATCCGGATCAAAGAGCGGATCCAGGATCCGTTCGATTTTGGTAGAAGCCTGCGCTCTCCCACATGCCCTTTTCACCTCTCTTGTGTCGGTTCAAGGTTCCACACCTGTCAGTCAGGGAACGAGACGCCTTGTCTGGAAAGTGACAGGGGGCGAAATCAGTTCAGCAAATTCTTCAAGGGTACTTCTAGAGCCAGCGACCTTCGGGATTCCGGGTGGGGGGAGGGTTGGTAAGGGAGGGGGTGCGGTAGAGAAGGAAAAAAAGGAAGAGGAAAAAAAAGGGGGGAAAAAAGAAAACCAAGTATACACACTATGGAAACACAATAGCTTCATAAGCTGATTTTACAAATTTTACCCTGAAAACGGCTATTATCCCTTTAGAAAACAGCGTTAAGTTCTCATTTCTGAGGATCACAGCTTTTTTTTTCTTTTCTTTTTTTACCGTAGGATAACAGCTGTTTTCCCTCTTTCCCCAAGGTCACAAGTGTTTTCCTGATTGTGCTGAGGAAAAGTGATGATCGGTTGTATCCATAAGGTCAACAATCGTTTTGCCTATTTCCACGGTGAAAACACAAACTGTCTCTGAGGAAAATCAATGAAAATAGGAAGACATCAACGGTCCCCGGAAGCACACCTGTTTTCCCTGTTGTGCGGACCCCATTCGCGCCTGTCACGGTAAATAAAAATGATCACAGCTGTTTTCACTGTCAACCACATGTTCGCCGAGATTCTACCTCTTTTCCTTAGGGAAACAAGGATATTGGTTATAGCAGCCGCTGTGGCGAAGTGGTTAGCGTCGTGGACTCGCGGCTGGGAGGTCATGGGATAGGTTCCCATTAGGGCCATTTATTTGTGGGATTTTTCTGCCCCGACCGGCTCCTACCCAGGTTGAGTTTGCTACGGGCTCAGTTGGGAAGACTGGGGCCACACAGTCGAGTTTCATCCACTTAACAGATGCGTCTCTGAGAGCGTTGCTCAAATTTCCTGACCAACACTACATGTGTCTGTATCTCTTGGGCCTGGTTGACGCCGGGATATCTCTTGAAGGTAAGCGTAGAGTACAGCCCTGTCACGCAGTCTCAGACCTGATTGAATATCCGTGGCATAATCTTCATCATTCCCATCCTCATCGATCAGCATTAAAAAAAAAAGTATCAAATTCTGTGCCCTATCTGCTGTCACGGTAACCTCAGTTTCAATTGTCTCTCCGCATCTATGGCCTTGGAATGATTCTGTCGGGGTCGCCAGTATTGGCAACTTCATGGGACTGTCGTTGGACGGAGGGAGAGCTCACTCACGCCGGCTCCGTGATTAAGCAATGACTGTCGGCAGTAGGGGGCTTAGTAGGTGGTGTCCTGCCTATGTTGGATCAGAACAGGCGCCACTGAACACCACCGAAGTGACTCGGCAGCAGAGCAGCGTCTCCTCCGTGGTTGCCTCTTGACGACTTGACATTGAGTGCTGCCTATGGATTGCCGGTGAGGGCTCTGGCGGATCGGAACGGACTGCGGCTGTGGACAAAGAAGGGGGGGGGGGGGGGGGGGGGGCGCGTTGTCCAGTGCCACTGAGGTAGCGCAAAAGATGGGGCAACAGGAAAAAAAATAGTTATGATCCCAATCAAGTAATAAAGCAGGGAAAAGAATTGATATCCTCTGGGAAAACAGGGAAAGCAGTTGTGATCCTTGAGACAATCGTTGTGATCCTCGGGATCATTCCTGTTTTCCCTCTTTTCGCTGTTGCCCATGAGGATCGTGTGCGTTTTCCCGGAGGAAAGCAGTTAATACGGTGACCGTTCTAGATCGCATTTAGTGTGCATCTGCCCATATTCGTCGGTGCCAGACAACGCCACACAGATGGGGGGCGTCGGCCCCCCGTGTCAACCAGGAGGTTTAAACACAAAATCGCAAACATCGTAGTGGACATGCAAACATGGTCCGCCACCCTAACAAGACGCGTTCGGGTACACGTGTATGGATAACCGAGAACCAAGACAGACCCTGGACATAAGAGCTGAAGTATGGAACGGGAGGAACAGATGTCAGGGCAGGAGTGTGTATGTTGTGGTTGTGTGTGGTGTTCGTCTTCCGTTCCGTTCTTCTGTTTAACGGCTGTTCACTTTGAGTGATATTGACGTGATGAATGAAGAGAATGACTGAAGGAATGAATGATTGAGTGAATAAGCCTGCATGTTATATAAGCGTGTATGTAGGCCTTTGTATGTGAGTGTATACGTGTATATATCTGTATATGTATCTAAACAAAAACAAACAAACAAAAACAACAAAAAAGACAACAACAACAACAACAACCTCCCCCCCCCCCCCCAGGTAGCTTAATACAACAATTAATGGGTAAAATTAACAGAAGATATAGATCTAACATAATATAACAATAAAACAAGAATCCTTCACTATCTAAACTTACGAGTGAAGGAGTAAAATGCAGGCCATCATTATATAACGCACTATGAACTAACACAAAACAGTTTAAAGAAAAACCCCAATCGGACTATGAAAAGATCGATTATGTGTGTGTGTGTTGTGTGTGTGTGTGTGTGGTGTGTGCGCGCGCGCGCGCGTGCGTGCGTGCGTGCGTGCGTGCGTGTGTGTGTGTGTGTGTGTGTGTGTGTGTGTGTGTGTGGCGCGTGCGTGCGTGCGTGCGTGCGTGGTGTGTGTGTGTGTGTGTGTGTGTGTGTGTGTGTGAGAGAGAGTGCGCGCGTGCGTGTGTGTGTGTGTGTGTGTGTGTGTGTGTGTGTGTGTGTGTGTGTGTGTGTGTGTGTGTGCGTGTGTGCGTGCGTGCGCGCGTGCGTGCGCGCGTGCGTGCGCGCGTGCGCGTGTGTGTGCACGCGCGCGTGCGTGCGTGCGCGCGTGCGTGTGTGCGTGCTTGTGTGTGCGCGCGCGCTCGCGCGCGTGTGTGTGTGTAAGTGTGAATTTGCATCTGTGTATATAGGTGTGTCCTTCAATTTAATAACCGTTTAACTGTAATTTTTTTTAAATGTGCGCGTTTGAAAAGTATACACATAATCGATCTTTTCACCACTAATGTAGTGTACGTCCATGGCATATGTTGTCATAGAAGCATCAGGGTTCAAGATTGTAGATCAAAGGAGACACTGCCCGTACATCCGAAAAGCTAAAACGAGTTTCCAAAATACCGTACAGTGGTCAAGGACTCGCTCACTTGGTTAAGAGATAGCCAGACTCAAATGTTAAAAATATTGATGGCGATTCTCACGAAAATAAGGACAAACAGATTACAAGACAAAACACGGCGCGTTTCGACCTCGTAGGTCTTCTTCAGGCAAAACAAACACCATTGAGGACAACGACAACGAGAGACGAGAAACCACTATCTGTTCATATTTGGCGCAAGATGTGTGTTGCATGCAAACGAGGCCATGGGAGTTGAAATAATAATGATGACAATAATGGTAATGGTAACAATAGAAATAATAGTGATGATAGTGATAAAGACAGAAATATTTGAATAATAAAGGGAGGATTACTATCACTTTGGTGATACGACGATAGTGATCATAGCATTGATTGTGACCACAGAGGGGGAGAAAGGAGAGGGTTAGAAGAGAGTAGAACAGCATGCTTTTTTACATCACGTAATGATATGATGAAAATCGTGATGATGGTGATAATGGAAAAGTGATAATGATAGTTAGTAGACATGAATGGAATAGTCAATGATAAAAAGCAAACAGTGCTATTGGATGGTGATTATAATGATCGTCGTTATGGTAAAGGAAGTAACAGTGGAAGAAATACAAATGTTCAATGAGTAAAGGGCAAACAAGCCAGAATCAAGTTCTTTTCTGATATGCGTCCATCAAGCACTTTGGAATCATTGACCACCTTCTGTAAAAAACAGTGGAATACTTAAACTGCTTGCATGTCGGTAGATTTTGCCCCCACTATTGCCAGTTCGCTGACTCCTTTATCAAAATAGAATCCATGGCAACATTATCATCATCATTATGCCCATCGTCCTGGTGGAGCATAGGCCATCGACGACCCTTCGCCATCGCACTCTGTTCTGGGCTGTTCTGGCCATTCCAGTCCAGTTAGTCCCTGGTTGCTTCAGCTCTGTCTCAGTGTCTCGCCTCCAGTTGTTGCGACGCCGGCCTCTCTTCCTCTTTCCCTGCGGGTTCCAGGTCAGGGCTTGGCGTGTGGTGCTGGACGCTGGCATGATAACATGGCACCCAACACAATGCAATGCTGCTACCTCTCAAAAGCAGACATGTATGAGATGACTGATTTCCACAACAAAATCGCTTGTATTGCAGAATTCGATTTGCCTAATGCATGTAAAAATTGAATTTTAAAATTAACACCGAAAAGCACTTGAAATACGTCTTTGGGAAAACCATGTAAGTAGTATAAGATCGTAAGAATACCAGTGAGCTCAAATGAATATGGATCTATTTCTTTCTGGCATAACAATGTCTTTGCATTTTTCAAACAGTGAACGCTGCCCCCGCTTCCCTGTTGTCCAACGGAGATCCATCAGGACCATTTTGTCCATCAGGACCATTTTGTCCATCAGGACCATTTTATTACCGTCAGGACCATTTTGTCCATCAGGACCATTTTGTCCATCAGGACCATTTCGTCCATCAGGACCATTTTTGCGTATGTGATCTCTTACTAATGCACCCAGAATGCTATCATTTCCTGTTTTTCTTTTCGAATGGAGGATTTATTTATAATGTGTATGTGTTTGACTGAGTCTCTCTCTCTCTCTCTCTCTCTCTCTCTCTCTCTCTCCTCTCTCTCTCTCTGTCTGCGTGCGTGCGCGTGCGCGCGCACGCGTGTGTGTGTGTGTGTGTGTGTGTGTGTGTGTGTGTGTGTGTGTGTGTGTGTGTGTGTGTGTGTGTGTGTACGTGCGTGCGTGCGTGCTTGCGTGCGTGCGTGCTTGCGTGCGTGCGTGCGTGCGTGCGTGTGTATGTGTGTGTGTGTGTGTGTGCGTGCGCGCGCAAGAAGAAGAGAGAGAGAGAGAGAGAGAGAGAGAGAGAGAGAGAGAGAGAGAAGAGAGAGAGAGATTCACAATTGCTTCAATAGACACCCTCGGCCAAAGGCCTTCACACTGTGAAAGGTTACAGTCCCATACCCTAATGGCCTTGCGGGCAGTGAACTATTAGGCCTGTGTCACACGGGGTCAGGACAGAGGATGTCGTACCGAGATACACGTGGAACACTTCCCGTCCGACATACTTTCGTCAGAAGCAGGTTTCGAATCTATTTGGCGCATGAACTTACTTTCAAGATTTGCTATTCTCTGGTGAAATACATTTCTTG
>CM031628.1:49594004-49596504 GCA_018398815.1 Conus ventricosus | reverse complement strand
CGATGCACAACATTTCGCCTCAGTGCTGTTCGCCCACATGCGCGGTGTCACGGTTCACCCGGTTAAGGGTGAACAATGACGTAGCATGGGAAGAGGGAGAACCCGCAAGTACCTGACCTCAAGCGCACAAATCAAACACCAGGCAAGAGATAGACAAACCACAACATTTATTCACATTAAATAGATATTGATGAGAGATGAAGAGGCGGGGCCCTAACTAACTAGATAGAACAGTGATGATACTAAATCTCCCACCCTAACCCAATACAGCACCCAGGAGGACCTAAACCCCCAACCTACCCCACACTACTGAAGCCCGCAGGGAAAAGGGAAATGTGTACAATGACAAACACATAAGGAAAAAAAAACAGTCTTAAAATCTATTTAGAAACAACACTAATGGCCCGTCGAAGAAAAAAAAAACAACAACAACAACAAAACCTCAAAAAAAAAAAAAACATATTCCAGCCAGTTCATTTCTTTGATACACCTGTCTGCTCTTGTCTCGTTCTGTCTTCTTGGGGCTACCTTGAGTCTAACACCTCTCACCCACAAACCCTCGACTCACGCACGCCCCTCACTGCAGTCGCCTCATGATGTCGGGACAGGCGAAGAAGTGCCAACGTCACAATCGGGACCTCCCGGGTCCCAGGGCAGCAGGCTGTGTTGTCTCGGCCAACAGGAGCAAGGTCAGGGCGTGGACGAACAGGAGGCGAAGTGGCAGTTGAAGACCCGGGGAAAAGGCGGAAGGAGAAGGAAAAGGGAAAAGTGCTGCACATCATACAGTGAACTCAGAGTGAGAACACCTATACGGGCTGGTCGGCGGGAAACAAGAAAAGGGGGGGGGGGGGGGGGGGGTGCGAGTGAAGGGAAATGTGGGGAAAGGAGGTAACCATGACACAAGGAGCCCCCTACACCTAACTCTATATATATTCATTGGTCATCCAGGCACAATAAGCCACACATACAAAACCTCTCTACTTATAGTGGACACTTTGAACTGGAAAAAGATTAATCGGAATCACCTTATGAATGGCAGTATTTAAAAGAAAAACTGATGGTTACATTTAAACATACAGACGTGTAAATATGGAGTTGAACCAAAAGAAAAACCACTGGCCCTAAACTATCTCAATCAATCAATCAATCAATTATTTTGATTATAGGCCAGCCGACCAAGTAGTCTATAAGACTGTCTCTGAAACACAATCAATCAAACATCTTTGAAAGAGGGATGATATGAAAATAAAGCACGAAAATGACATCACCATTCACTCTCCATACAACCCAACAAAACAGACAAGACAAGGGCGCCTGGTCACCATAAGGGAAAAAGGGGGAAGAGGGGGAACACAAGAGACGCCCCCCAAAACAACTCCCTCACCAACCAACCTTCCCCCAGCCTCGACCATTAGACGCCAAAAGGTAATGCCATAAATAAAAATTTACGCTGGAATGTTGAAACAAAAATAAAGAATCCTTGTGAATTTTGAAAATAAATGAATGAAAATAAAATAACGATTTCAGCGCAAAATGTGGTACGCTAGTCGACACCGAAAATGGGGAGAGAGGAAAAAGGGGAACGAAAGGAAACAGTTCCTGATATGTATGAATTACAACTCGCAATAAGTAGGATTCCACTAAAGAGGATGTGACCGCTTGGAAAACGAACCCTAGAGTCGAATCAAAAAAAACGAATGCCGAAATTTGACCAAAAGAAAAACATCTTCAACGTGACCAACGTACCACCAAATATTAATTTAAGACTCAACACTCACCACAACCACTCGTGCCAAAGAGGACGAAGCCGCCAGGTTACCACGTCTGGGGAGAGAAAACAGCCATGCAGACCGACCCTCCAGGAAGATGTCACCCCCAGTCTGACCCTCCTGTCCTCTAGCCCTCTCCAGTCTTCCTTTACAGGTTCCTCCTCCGTCTTCTTTAAGTGTTTTTTTTTTATGTCTTCTTCTCAGGGTCTTCCTTCTTCTTCCTTCGCTTCTCCAGATGAAATGATGATGTGGGGGGTAAAAAACAAAAGGATGGTGATGAATAAGCTCCAGCAAGATGACGAGTCCTGCTCCAGTGGGCTGACTGCCCACTCCAGTTGATATCTAGAATACAGGGACGAGGCCCTCTCCAACAAAATGATCAATGAATAGAAAAAACGAGATGACTCGATCACCCCCCAAATCAGAGTGTCAGAACTCACTCCAAGCCCAACTTTTGTCCACCTTCCAATAGTGACGTAGGCGAGCGAGAAAACTGAGTGAACGCAAATGAATGGGACGCACGTGCAAAGACAGTGCACAGCGAGGGCTGGGGTGAAATGGCAAGCGACTGCCCAAAAATCAGTCGAGCAGTGTTTGCCCCAAGATTTGGTCCCTTCTAAAAAATGGGCATATAGGGTAAAAATAATAGGGACAAAAATCTCCTCACAAGGGGTAGAAAAGAAAGGTCACGCTTGGCGCGTGACACGCGGTTTCGCCGCTCGTATTGCTTA
>CM031628.1:49586504-49589004 GCA_018398815.1 Conus ventricosus | reverse complement strand
TGTGTGTGTGTGTGTGTGTGTGTGTGTGTGTGTGTGTGTGTGTGTGCTCGCGCGCGCGCGTGTGTCTGCGTGTTTCTGTGTGCGTGTGTACGTGTGCGTGCACGCGCAAAAAAAAGAAGAAACAACTGAAAAATAATTTAGAGGGTGAAAATTCTGTACAACTAACTAGAAAACCAAACACCGCACACACACACACACACACACACACACACACACACACACACACACACACACACACACACACACACACACACATTGATGAAGTACCTAACTTGTCTGATGGCTGAGTACTTTTTGTGTTTAAACCCTCTTTGGGAGGAAATCACTGCTGTGTCCCCCGGGATTTTTAAAAAGGGGGATCGGGTATTCATTGCCGAGGTTTCTGACATGTACCACTCATGGTGCTTTTTAAAATGGCCTCCATTGCCAAAACAAATATACGGATTAGATTCAGCCCTTACTAACCCGCTTTCAGGTTAAACCATCGTTTGTTTTAAACCTTTGGGAAAACCTTATTGAGAAGCCATGAGAACGTGTTCATATTCTTCAGTGTTTCCCTTTGGGACATCTCGAGGGCCAGCTAAACCATCTTGTGCAACTAAATCACATGCAGTTGCCAGCCACACCACGTTACGGTCCATTTTTTCTGCCATACTGTTTGGATTGCTTCCCAAATCACTGGGGGCATTTCTACAAGGGGCCAGGCACTCTCAGGATGCCCCATCCTTTCCGACTGACTGATCCAAACACTCAGCATCTATGAAGTATTTAATCAGCCTGAAGTCATGACAGAGATGAAGATTTTCCCTTAATACTCATCAGTGGAACTGGCTGAAATCGTCGCTGGATTTTTTCCTCTTTTGGAATGTTCGGTCCACCAAGCCATCACCCACAGGCCGCTGATCGTCGGGAACTTAATGCTGATCTTCTCAATCTGTGAAGCCACTCAGTGATACTGGAACATTCCTTATATAGCAGACAAGGGTATTTCATCGGGTCCAGACAAGATTTGGTTCTAGCTTTCTTAACCTCATCCAGCGTTGGTGGCTTGTACTTTGAGCTTTTTCTTTGGGGCTGCAGGTTGCAGCAAGGATTGCAAGTTCTGGGGGCCGGAGTAATGTTTCCCCCTGAAGATATGTTAATGACTTTCTTTGTCAACCGTGAGGTCCATGAATTTGGTTGTTTGGCGAACTGGGTCTCTGAAGAAGTACTTTTGGATTTTCTTCTATTTTGCTCTTTCTCCTTCTCGCTGTTTTCTTTTTTGCTGATGGCACTGTCTTGAATGTTCAGGTCTTCCAAGAGCCTCTTCTATCCTTTTTTTTTCAGTTTCTAAGGCAATTTCATTTGTTTCTTGAGATTATTCTTTATCATCCAGATGATACGCATCTGTGCTGGCGTCTCGAGTTTTTGAGAAGGCGTCTTCACTAAGGTTTTTTTAGGTTTATTTCACTCCAGGACATTGGCCCAAAGACTGGCGGCGCCCAAGACACCCTGGCTGAAGTGTTAGTGTACGGTGAGGTGTCAGAACTTGCCGCCATCCAACAGAAGCCAGGGAAAAGTCGTAGAGTGTACAGACCGAGCCCTGATTAACCCAGCGATCAAATTCAACGTTGAAATAAAATTTTTAAAAAGTCGCTGAGAGAGTCACACAGTTTGCATGCGGCATTCCTAATTCTTTTTTTTTTTTTTTATAAATTTTTTTGCTGTCCCAACCTCTGCGCCACCTCAGAGGCAGAGCACCCACGCCGCTCATTCCGACACCCCGTCCACATCCACAGCCCGGCCGGCCCCGCCGCAGCCCCAGCACCGGCAATCCACAGGGAGCAGTCAATGTCAAGTCGTCGAGAGGCAACCCACCGGAGGAAACACTGCTCTGCTGCCGAGTCACTTCGGTGGTGTTCAGTGGCGCCTGTTCTGATCTAACATACGCAGGACACCACCTACTAAGCCCCCTACTGACGACAATAATTGTTTAGTCGCGGAGCCGGCGTGAGTGAGCTCTCCCTCCGGAGGGCGCCACCACGTCCGTCCAACGACAGCCCCCATGGACTCGCCGATACTGGTGACCCCGACGGAACCAAACCAAAGCCACAGACGTGGAGAGGACACCGAAACTGAGGTCACCATGAGAGCAGGGCATGAAGGGTCACAGAATTTGAAACTTTTTTTTTTTTTAATGCTGATTGATGAGGATGAGGATGATTAAGATGATGCTACGGATTTCCATTTCGGTCTGAGACTACATGACAGGGCTGTACTCTACGCTTCCTTTCATAATATATCCCGGCGTCAACCAGGCCCGAGAGATACAGGCACCTGCAGTGTTGGTCATGAAATTTGAGCAACACTCTCAGAAACGCATCCATTAAGTGGATGAAACTCGACTGTGTGGTCCCAGTCTTCCCAACTGAGTCCGCAGCAAACTCAACTCTGGGTAGGAGCCGGTCGGGGCAGAAAAAACCCACATGACTCTGATGGGATTCGAACCCACGACCTCCCA
>CM031628.1:49561504-49581504 GCA_018398815.1 Conus ventricosus | reverse complement strand
CATTCATCAGCCCTTTCTTGTCCTGTCGATCTTCATACCCCCGCTCGACGGAGAATTTCCTTCTGTGGACAGATGGGAACTCCTGCTCTCCATCATACATGGTCCTTTGTGGATGATCAGTCGTGACGGGGTCCGTGTCAGTGGATGTACCGTTCTGTCCTTTTCGTTGAATCCTGGGAGCATTTTCCGATTTTGTTTGAGGTTCGAGAAGGGCAAGAGAGTAAGCAAGCCCACAGAGCCCGTCAGTGTGGTCTTTCCACGTGTCATCCGCTCATTCCGAGTCTTTCCACGTGTCATCCGCTCATTCCGAGTCTTTCCCCGTGTCATCCGGTCATTCCCGGGTCTTTCCCCGTGTCATCCGCTCATTCCCGGGTCTTTCCCCGTGTCATCCGGTCATTCCCGGGTCTTTCCCCGTGTCATCCGCTCATTCCCGGGTCTTTCCCCGTGTCATCCGCTCATTCCCGGGAGAACGGCCTCCCGACTGTTCCCGGACGTCAACGGTCTGATCATACATCAACAGCAAAAAGCAGCTGCAGTGAGGTGGTCAGCAAAGGTCTTCAGTGAAAAAAATCTCCCTCAGGCAAACGTTCTTGTCCGGGACTCCTCACACTCAAGGGGGAGTGGGGGGAGGGCGGGGGGGGGGGGGGGGGGGGGAGGGGGGGGGGGGGGGGGGAGGGGGGTAGGGCCGCATACAGGTCATGACCCCTGGATACCCTTCTGTTGGCAGGTGCTATATACGTGTGAAATGTTCTGCCACCCAAAGCAGAGCAGCGCACTGCGAAATGCCTTTCATCCTAAAATAGCTGATTTTCACAGTGAGCTTAATGTATTTCCGTTTCTTTTGTTTTTTTGTTTTTTGTTTTTTGTTTTTGCATTACAGAGAGAGAGAGAGAGAGAGAGAGAGAGAGAGAGAGAGAGAGAGAGAGAGAGAGAGAGAGAGATAGAGAGACAGACAGACAGACAGACGGACAGACAGAGAGCACAAAATGGTCTATAGCGGGTCAACCGTTTTGCGGCGTTAAACGACGTAATCATGCAATTTCACCACCCTGTACACCAACCTCTCCGACATTTAACGCGTCAGACTCGATTACGTACCGTGAAAGACAGGTTCTAGAGGTCACGTGGATCCTACTACATGGTCAACACAGGGGACTGTTCTTTCATCTGTGACTGTGGGAAAGGTATGGCTTTTTTGTGAGGTTAAGTGGCGTGTAGAAAACCTTTCATCCTTTTCACACTCTGCTTGTCTGTCTGTCTGTCTGTCTGTCTTCTCCCGTATTTAATGCTTGACCTAGTATTCTTCGTCGAAAAAAATCAACGCACAAAAAAATTCAATAGCAACAAGAGAAGCAGCAGCAACGACAACAAGAGAAACACCACACACACACACACACACACACACACACACACACATACACACACACACACACACACACACACACCTCTCTCTCTCTCTCTCTCTCTCTCTCTCTCTCTCTCTCTCTCTCTGTCTCTCTCTCGCTCGCTTGCGTGCATACAAGCAATCATACTCTCTCCTTCTCTCCCATTCTCTCTCTCTCTCCCACACACACACACACACACACACACAACACACACACA
The DNA here is from genome assembly GCA_018398815.1 of Conus ventricosus. Lineage (NCBI taxonomy): Eukaryota > Metazoa > Mollusca > Gastropoda > Neogastropoda > Conidae > Conus > Conus ventricosus. Next base: position 49,579,902 of record CM031628.1, on the reverse strand, counting down.
CACACACACACACACACACACCACACACACACACACACACACACCACGCACGCACGCACGCACGCACGCACGCACGCACAGCACACACACACACACACACACACACACACACTTTTTGTCTTTTCAGAGTGCTTTCGTTTCATTTTCTTTTTCTTTCATTTGTATTGTTTTGTTTTGTTTTCTTAAAAAAAAAATCTTAAATAAATGTTAGCGAACCGCTAAGAGAAACGTGGACAAACGAGTCACAAGACAAAACACGACGCGTTCCGACCTCTTAGGTCTTCTTCAGGATAGACACAAACAAATAATACAACGAAAATGAACGAATTTGTTACTTAGCTTGATCTCTTCAGCGCAAGGTAGGCGTTGAATCTCTCTCTCTCTCTCTCTCTCTCTCTCTCTCTCTCTCTCTCTCTCTCTCTCTCTCTCTCTCTCTCTCGCTCTCTGTGTCTCTCTCGCTCGCTCTCTCTCTCTCTCTCCTCTCTTCTCTCTCTCTCTCTCTCTCTCTCTCTCTCTCTCTCTCTCTCTCTCTCTCTCTCTCTCTCTCTCTCTCTCTCTCTCTCTCTCTCTCTCTTAGCTAAAAAAAAAACACCTTTTTGACATTTGTTTAATTTCTCTTAATTTTTCCTGGTTTTAGGGCTTTTCTTATTTTCAGAGTGGTTTCTTTCCTCTGCATTTTCCTTTTTGTCACAGTCTTTTCACACTGGTTTTTGTTTTATACAGTCGTTTTTTCCCCTCAATCCTCAAGATACTTTTTCATTCTTCTTTTTTCTCAGGTCTGTTCAAACTAGTTTTGTTTCAGTTGTGTTTGTGTTGTTGGTTTGTGTGTTTTTCGAGAAGGCGATTTCCCATTTGCTGACCTAGCCAAAGTAAAATTATACACATGTACGGAGCAGTGTTCACTGAAAGTGTCTGGAATATCTCCGATGCTAGAGTAAATCTCACTGAACGGTAAACACACGATCGTACCGTTAAGTGCTGTTTGGGAAAGTTTGGGCGGTTTGACGTATTGTTTGGGAATGTTTGGGCTATGAGGCATACGACTGAATGTTTGCATTTGACGTATGAAACAGCATCTGTTCTCGATGTTTGACTGGCTGTGACAGACGTCAGGAGCTCATAGTACAACTTTTGCCACGGACATATACATGCTGGAATAGCTTTGAGTGAATGTTGTGGACAAAAACGTGTGTGTGTGTGTGTGCATAGTGTGTGTGTAGGGGAATAGGGAGGGGGAGAGGAGTGCGTGCGTGTGGCATGTGTGTGTGTGTGTGTGTGTGTGTGTGTGTGTGTGTGTGTGTGTGTGTGTGTGTGTGTGTGTGCGCGCGTGCGTGCGTGCGTGCGTGCGTGCGTGCGTGCGTGCGTGCGTGTGTGTGTGTGTGTGTGTGTGTGTGTGTGTGTGTGTGTGTGTGTGTGTGTGTGTGTGTGTGTGTGCGTATTTGTGCGTTCGAGCGGGTGTGTGTGTGTGTGTGTGTGCGTGCGTGCGTGCGTGCGTGCGTGCGTGCGTGCGTGCGTGCGTGCGTGCGTTCGTGTGTGTGTGTGTGTGTGTGTGTGTGTGTGTGTGTGTGTGTGTGTGTGTGTGTGTGTGTGTGTATGTGTGTGTGTGGAAGTCTTTGACAGACTGATGTAAGATGAAAAAAAAAAGATTATTGTGAATTTGTTGACAACAGAAAAGCTTTCGATTCAGTTTGGCGGCATTTCTATGGTATGAACTTTGAAAAGAAGGGGTAAGTGTATGCTGTGTAAATTGTCTATCAGAATATTTGAAAGTTGTCGAGGAGAGTCAAATGGAGAGAATTTGCCTTCCCTTACTTTTGTTATTGGTGAGTAATGATTTAGAACAGTATTTGGCTGATAAAAAATTGTTCATACTTAGATTTAGAACTAAACATGGATAACATGAGTTTAAGAAATGATGTCTCATGGTTTTTTCATATGCAGATGAAAGGATTTTATTATCAAACACAAACCCGATCAACAAAGAGCTTTGAATGCATGACATTATCTTTATAGAGTATGGAAATTAGGAGTTAAAGATAGTGAAACTACAGTAGTGGTATACCGCTGGAGAGACAATCCATGTGATGTTCTTACCAACTGGAACAACACGTTGGAAAGTTTTTCCATCTGCTTTGGATCCAAGTTTTCTAGAAACGGAAACTTTCACAAAGGAAGGGAAAAACTATCCAGAGCAAACACGCAAGTCAATGTTTGCCCTGATTTAGTCTGTCGGATGCCAAGCCCTAAATGTAGAAAAATGTTTTAGAATTATGTAAAGCAACAGTCCTTACTGTTTCACTCTTTGGCGGTGAAATGTGACGTTACAAACGTTTGAGCATCATTGCAGATTTCAGACAAAGTGTTGAAATAATAAGATGAATTGCACAGAGGCATAATGATTAATATGTTGTATGGGAAACTGGTTTATATCTTGTTTCTGTACTGGTTAATAGCAGGATAATACAAATGCACTGATCTCAAGTGACTCCAAATATTCTTTTAAATTATGCTCTGTTCTTTATTATCCACAAATTAACAACGCGTAAAATTCTCCATGCATCCGTAACATTTTAGTTCATACTGGTTTTGACTGTGTATTGGTCTCAGCAATTTTTTTCTTCCTAATATTTGTTTTGTTTCGATGTGACATTAACTCTTAAAGATAAGCGTGAAAAGGAAGCCGAGTTAGAGAGAAGCACTAAAATGTCTTTTGTACAGAAACGTACAGAAAGGTTTTGGGCAAAAACATACAGTCACCAGATCTCATTTCTCCCGTTAGCTGTTTCGATGTGGTTGCAATAAACTTGACATTAAGTTAGGTAGACGGAACAGCACTCCCTGTGAAGATGGCATTTGTAGACATTGTGACATGGGGGCTTATGGAGATAAATTCCATGTTGTTAAAGGAATGCTCGGAATATTGCATGTCAGAAAGAAACGCGCACCTATGAAGAATGTTTACGCCAAACCAATGTTTAGTCTGTGCAGTTTCCTGTCAGATTTCGGTAGTGTGGGTTTGGAATGAATGGTAGTTCCGACTTCGTTCCCTGAAAAGTCCTTCGCAAGAGATTATAAACCGAGGTTGCCCATTGAAGTGCATGCTCAGTGGGAGCCGGGATAGCTCAGTTGGTAAAGCGCCTGACTCGTAATCTTGGTGATCCTGGGGTTGCGGGTTCGAACCTCCGCCGGGGCGTTTCGGTACAGGGGGATTTTTCCCTCGGAGTTAACATTGGTTCTGACTCCACTTCGCATACAGTCCTTCGAATGAGACTATAAACCGAGGTTCCGTGTGTGAACGCATGCATAACATCTTGCACACACGTAAAATCCCATCACCAACTTTCGAAAGAGTAGGCCAGTTTGGCCGTTGGTATGGATGACACGTTACACATAGCATGCACCCTGCGTGAGAAATGGAAAGAATGAAGGAAGTAAGGAAAATGAGTGATCGATATTGAACGATACTGACTGGATGACACGGGAAACGACTGAATGAAGCGCCAGCTGGCAGCTCTTCAGTCGGCACTACCCAGGTAGGCAGCCCGTTGTGTAAACGAGTGTTGATTGTAAAGCGCTTAGAGCTTGGCCTCTAGCCGAGAATAGGCGCTATATAAGTATTCATTATTATTATTATTATTATTATTATTATTATTAACATCCTGCACTGAATTAAAATCCCATCACCAGCATTCAAAGAGAGGCCAGTTTGGCCGTTGGTATGGATGACACGTATACATTTGACATGCATCCTCTGAGAAAAATCGAAGGACTAAGTGAAATAAAAGTGACTGATATTCAACTGAATGACACGGGAGACAAAACGCTTAGTGCTAGCAAGCACCTCTTCGTGTATCTCTACCCTGGTAGGCAGCCCATAGAATAAAGTGTGGATTGTAAAGAGCTTAGCACTTGGTGTATAACTGATGGGCGTTGTCTAAGTGCTGTCAGTAAACGATGCACGTGATTTTCACCGACACTCTGATTTCCACACTTGCTTGCCGACCCGCTGGGTTTGTTATCTGTGGATAAACAGTGACTATCTGTGGATAACCAGTGACTATCTGTTAACAACCAGTGAGTGGATAACCCGTGACTATCTGTGGATAACCAGTGACTATCTGTGGATAACCAGTGACTATCTGTGGATAACCAGTGAGTGGATAACCGGTGACTATCTGTGGACAACCAGTGACTATCTGTGGATAACCAGTGACTATCTGTGGACAACCAGTGAGTGGATAACCAGTGACTTTCTGTGGATAACAGTGACTATCTGTGGACAACCAGTGACTATCTGTGGACAACCAGTGACTATCTGTGGATAACCAGTGACTATCTGTGGATAACCCGTGACTATCTGTGGATAACCAGTGACTATCTGTGGATAACCAGTGACTATCTGTGGATAACCAGTGAGTGGATAACCGGTGACTATCTGTGGACAACCAGTGACTATCTGTCGATAACCAGTGACTATCTGTGGACAACCAGTGAGTGGATAACCAGTGACTATCTGTGGACAACCAGTGAGTGGACAACCAGTGACTCTCTGTGATTACCAGTGACTATCTGTGGATAACCAGTGACTATCTGTGGATAACCAGTGACTATCTGTGGACAACCAGTGACTCTCTGTGGACAACCAGTGACTATCTGTGGATAACCAGTGACTATCTGTGGACAACCAGTGACTATCTGTGGACAACCAGTGACTATCTGTGGACAACCAGTGACTATCTGTGGTCAACCAGTGAGTGGATAACCAGTGACTATCTGTGGATAACCAGTGACTATCTGTGGATAACCCGTGACTATCTGTGGATAACCAGTGAGTGGATAACCAGTGACTATCTGTGGATAACCAGTGACTATCTGTGGACAACCCGTGACTATCTGTGGACAACCAGTGAGTGGATAACCAGTGACTATCTGTGGATAACCAGTGACTATCTGTTGACAACCAGTGACTATCTGTGGATAACCAGTGACTATCTGTGGATAACCAGTGAGTGGATAACCAGTGACTATCTCTGGATAACTAGTGACTGGATAACCAGTGACTATCTGTGGATAACCAGTGAGTGGATCACTAGTGACTATCTGTGGATAACCAGTGAGTGGATAACCGGTGACTCTCTGTGGATAACCAGTGACTATCTGTGGATAACCAGTGAGTGGATAACTAGTAACTATCTGTGGATAACCAGTGAGTGGATAACCGGTGACTCTCTGTGGATAACCAGTGACTATCTGTGGATAACCAGTGACTATCTGTGGATAACCAGTGATATATGTGAATAACCAGTGAGTGGATAACCCGTGACTATCTGTGGACAACCAGTGACTATCTGTGGATAACCAGTGACTATCTGTGGACAACCAGTGACTCTGTGTGGATAACCAGTGACTATCTGCGGATAACCAGTGACTATCTGTGGATAACTAGTGAGTGGATAACCGGTGACTATCTGTGGACAACCAGTGACTATCTGTGGATAACCAGTGACTCTCTGAGGACAACCAGTGACTATCTGTGGATAACCAGTGACTATCTGTGGATAACCAGTGACTATATGTGGATAACCAGTGAGTGGATAACCATTGACTATCTGTGGATAACCAGTGACTCTCTGTGGACAACCAGTGACTATCTGTGGACAACCAGTGACTATCTGTGGACAACCAGTGACTATCTGTGGATAACCAGTGAGTTGATAACTAGTGACTATCTGTGGATAACCAGTGACTGTCTGTGGATAACCAGTGACTATCTGTGGATAACCAGTGAGTGGATAACTAGTGACTATCTGTGGATAACCAGTGAGTGGATAACCGGTGACTCTTGTGGATAACCAGTGACTATCTGTGGACAACCAGTGAGTGGATAACCAGTGACTCTCTGTGGATAACCAGTGAGTGGATAACCAGTGATTCTCTGTGGATAACCAGTGACTATCTGTGGACAACCAGTGACTATCTGTGGACAACCAGTGAGTGGATAACCGGTGACTATCTGTGGATAACCAGTGACATCTGTGGATAAACCAGTGACTCTCTGTGGATAACCAGTGACTATCTGTGGATAATCAGTGACTCTCTGTGGACAACTAGTGACTATCTGTGAATAACCATGACTATCTGTGGATAACCAGTGACTATTGGTGGACACCCAGTGACTATCTGTGGATAACCAGTGCTATCTGTGGGATACCAGTGACTATCTGTGGACAAACCAGTAACTATCTGTGGATAACCAGTGACTATCTGTGGACAACCAGTGAGTGGTAACCAGTGACTTTCTGTGGATAACCAGTGAGTGGATAACGGTGACTCTCTGTAGACAACCAGTGACTCTCTGTGGATAACCAGTGACTATCTGTGGATAACCAGTGACTATCTGTGGACAACCAGTGACTATCTGTGGACAACCAGTGAGTGGATAACCAGTGACTATCTGTAGATAACCAGTGACTATCTGGGATAACCAGTGACTATCTGTGGACAACAGTGAGTGGATAACCAGTGACTATCTGTGGATAACCGTGACTCTTGTGGATAACCAGTGACTATCTGTGGATAACCAGTGACTATCTGTGGACAACCAGTGACTGTCTGTGGATAACCAGTGAGTGGATAACCAGTGACTATCTGTGGACAACCGTGACTCTCTGTGGACAACCAGTGAGTGGATACCAGTGACTATCTGTGGATAACCAGTGACTATCTGTGGACAACCAGTGACTATCTGTGGACAACCAGTGAGTGGATAACCAGTGACTATCTGTGGATAACCCGTGACTCTCTGTGGATAACCAGTGACTATCTGTGGATAACCAGTGACTATCTGTGGACAACCAGTGACTGTCTGTGGATAACCAGTGAGTGGATAACCAGTGACTATCTGTGGACAACCAGTGACTCTCTGTGGACAACAGTGAGTGGATAACCAGTGACTATCTGTGGATAACCAGTGACTATCTGTGGACAACCAGTGACTATCTGTGGACAACCAGTGAGTGGATAACCAGTGACTATCTGTGGATAACCCGTGACTATCTGTTGACAACCAGTGAGTGGAATAACCAGTGACTATCTGTGGATAACCGGTGACTATCTGTGGAAACCGGTGACTATTGTGGATAACCAGTGACTATCTGTGGACAACCAGTGACTCTCTGTGGACAACCAGTGAGTGGATAACCAGTGACTATCTGTGGATAACCAGTGACTATCTGTGGATAATAATAATAGTAATAATAATGTATAGATTTTATATAGCGCAATTCTTGGATCAACTCATTGCGCTCAACACACACTCAAACACTCGACAAACATGTGTTCACAACACACAGACAACACCACACACACACACACACACACACACACACAACACACACACACAACACACACTACACTCACACACACACACACACCAAACACACCACACACACTACCGACACAGGCGCACTTATCAAGTTCAACGGTTCAAGCGTAAACAATACAGTTTTGCATGCAGTACATATAAAGTCAGGTCAGAATAATAGACACAGCATTAATGGTTGAAGAGGCTTTCCTAAAGAAGTATGTTTTTAACTCTGACTTGATTTAGATAATGTAGGCAGATCACGTAAGCTGTCGAAGAGATTCCAAAGAGTGGCGCACTAAAGCTAAATGCTCTCTCACGACTGTCTTCAACGAGCCCTAGGAATTTCAGAAGTTTTGAGAAGATGATCGAAGAGACCGAAGTTTGATAGGTGGACAGAAACAGAAAGATACTGTGGGATGTCCGATCAAAGTAACGATAGGCAAAGACGCGATTTTGAACTGCCATCGATATTTGATGGGACAGCCAGTGGAGTTCACGCAACAAGGTGTAATATGCTCGTTTTTACGCTTTTTTAGCACAACGAGCTGCACAGTTCTGCACCTTTGTAATACGTGCAAGCTGTTCTGAAGGAAGTCCTTGCTAACACAGAGTTACAGTGTCTACTCGGGACATTTACCATGGCGGTGATGAGTCTGATTGTTGCCTGTGTGGAGAGTAAGACCGGATAGAAGCAATACGTCGCAGTTCCAAGAAGCATGCACGACAACATTCGATATTTGGTTCTGCATAGGAGCGTTTGATCAATGCTGACACCGAAATATTTCACTGACTCTTTGAATGGTAAAACAACCATCAATTTCTAGCCGACTCAGCTTTAACCATCTTGACACGAGAGAGGTACCAACAGGCCATGATCTCGGTTTTGTCACTATTCAGCTTGAGTTTGTTGCTGGTCATCCAGGACTTTTACGTCCCTAAAATATGCGGTAATATTGATTGAGCACCTTGAAAATCGCTGGTGGTTGCGCTCTTGAGAGTTCAGTGTCATCTGCGAATTTGTGGAAGTCACAGCCATGTGCAGAAATAACGTCAGATAAGGGCTGAGAATAAAGGGTAAAAAGAACTGGTCCAAGGACAGAGCCCTGGGGAACACCATACAGAAGAGGAGAAGGGGATGATTCAGCACCATTAACGATTACCGTCTGTGTCCTGTCAGAAAGGTATGATGTGAACCATTTGAGAACCATATAGTCAAATCCAAAAGTAACCTTGAGCCCTCTTGAGTTGGATAGAGTGGTCAAGAGTATCAAAAGCAGCACTGAGGTCAAGCAATGCTAGAAGGGAGACCAGTTTATCGTCTGATTTACAAAGCAGGCAGTCTAAGACACTCAGAACTGCAGTCTCTGTGCCATGGTTTTTCCTATAAGCGGACTGACACACTTCCAGGAGACCATTATCTGACAAATGGGATTGGAGCTGCTTCAAGGATTTTAGAAAGAAATGGAAGATTCGATACTGGTCTAAAATTCTTCATATCATTTGCGTCAAGACCATTTTTCTTCAACAAAGGTGTGACAACAGCATGTTTGAACTGTGGAGGGACACAACCAGATGCGAGAGATTTGTTCACAATGGACGTAATCAAGGGCACCAGATGTGAGGCACACTGTTTCATGAGGGAGTGGGGATAGAGTCAAGGATACAACTTTTAACAGGAGAATGAGCAATCAAATCAAAAATCTGCTTTTCACTAACAGGTTCAAAACAGGAAAACAAAGGTCCATCATACAAATCAAAAAGAGCAGACCGGCATGAATCAGAGTCAAGATTGTCTCTAATACGCTTTATCTTCTCGGAAAAGAAATCACTGAATTGCTGTGGGAGATCTGAAGCCGGTATATTGCAAGGAAATGATAATGTTTTTGTTTTGCCAAGTAGAGTATTTGACAGTAAAAACAGTTGTTTTGACGAAGTACATGAATTAATTTTGTTACCATAATAAGATTGCTTGGCATCTTCAAGACACTGTCCTGCTTTGCATCTGGAAAACCAGTGACTATCTGTGGACAACCAGTGACTCTCTGTGGATAACCAGTGACTCTCTGTGGATAACCAGTGACTATCTGTGGATAACCAGTGACTATCTGTGGATAACCAGTGACTATCTGTGGATAACCAGTGACTATCTGTGGACAACCAGTGAGTGGACAACCAGTGACTATCTGTGGACAACCAGTGACTATCTGTGGACAACCAGTGACTATCTGTGGACAACCCGTGACTATCTGTGGACAACCAGTGACTATCTGTGGATAACCAGTGACTATCTGTGGATAACCTGTGACTATCTGTGGACAACCAGTGACTATCTGTGATAACCAGTGAGTGAATAATCGGTGACTCTCTGTGGATAACCAGTGACTATCTGTGGATAATCAGTGACTATCTGTGGACAACCAGTGACTATCTGTGGATAACCAGTGACTATCTGTGGATAACCAGTGACTATATGTGGACAAACCAGTGACTATCTGTGGATAACCAGTGATTATCTGTGGATAACCAGTGACTATCTGTGGATAACCAGTGACTATCTGTCGACAACCCCTGACTATCTGTGGACAACCAGTGACTATCTGTGGATAACCAGTGACTATCTTTGGATAACCGGTGACTATCTGTGGATAACCAGTGACTATCTGTGGATAACCAGTGACTATCTGTGGACAACCCGTGACTATCTGTGGATAACCAGTGACTATCTGTGGATAACCAGTGACTATCTGTGGATAACCAGTGACTATCTGTAGATAACCAGTGAGTGGATAACCGGTGACTATCTGTGGATAACCAGTGACTATCTGTGGATAACCAGTGACTATCTGTGGATAACCAGTGACTATCTGTGGACAACCCGTGACTATCTGTGGACAACCAGTGAGTGGATAACCGGTGACTATCTGTGGATAACCAGTAACTATTTGTGGACAACCAGTGACTATATGTGGACAACCAGTGACCATCTGTGGACAACCAGTGACTATCTGTGGACAACCAGTGACTATCTGTGGACAACCAGTGACTATCTGTGGATACCCAGTGAGTGGATAACCAGTGACTATCTGTGGACAACCCGTGACTATCTGTGGATAACCAGTGACTATCTGTGGACAACCAGTGAGTGGACAACCAGTGACTATCTGTGGATAACCAGTGACTATCTGTGGATAACCAGTGAGTGGATAACCATTGACTATCTGTGGATAACCAGTGACTATCTGTGGATAACCAGTGACTATCTGTGGATAACCAGTGAGTGGATAACCAGTGACTATCTGTGGATAACCAGTGACTATCTGTGGATAACCATGGAGTGGATAACCAGTGAGTGGACAACCAGTGACTATCTGCGGATAACTGTGACTATCTGTGGATAACCAGTGACTCTCTGTGGACAACCAGTGACTATCTGTGGATAACCAGTGACTATCTGTGGATAACCAGTGACTATCTGTGGATAACCAGTGACTATCTGTGGACAACCAGTGACTATCTGTGGACAACCAGTGACTATTTGTGGATAACCAGTGACTATCTGTGGACAACCAGTGACTATCTGTGGATAACCAGTGACTATCTGTGGACAACCAGTGACTATCTGTGGATAACCAGTGACTATCTGTGGATAACCAGTGAGTGGATAACCAGTGACTATCTGTGGACAACCAGTGACTATCTGTGGATAACCAGTGACTATCAGTGGACAACCAGTGAGTGGACAACCAGTGACTATCTGTGGATAACCAGTGAATATCTGTGGATAACCAGTGAGTGGATAACCAGTGACTATCTGTGGATAACCAGTGATTATCTGTGGATAACCAGTGACTATCTGTGGATAACCAGTGAGTGGATAACCAGTGACTATCTGTGGATAACCAGTGACTATCTGTGGATAACCAGTGAGTGGATAACCAGTGAGTGGACAACCAGTGACTATCTGTGGATAACCAGTGACTATCTGTGGATAACCAGTGACTTTCTGTGGACAACCAGTGACTATCTGTGGACAACCAGTGACTATCTGTGGATAACCAGTGACTATCTGTGGATAACCAGTGACGTGTCAGTCGAAAAGCGTATATCATCGCGTCCTTTTGAACAAAAACAAAACAAAACATGACATACAAAATCAGATTAATTGAAAGCGTGTCGTGCGCGGGTTGAACAATGTATCCAGTCTAGCCCTGTACGAAACGGTTTCGGTTCGCTTGCCCACATACCGACACCAGTGTCACAGACCTATTTCTGGGTTTCCAACTTGCTATTCATGCGCTTTGTCAAGTTCAGCCCATAAATCACTTAGATCAACACGCGGCGCCGGCTTCAACGGGCACTGAACAGACGTCTAGCCGGCCTGCACCGAAGAGTTTCATAGAACACGTCAGCTGCGCGGTTTTTAGGATACTTAGTTCCATATGACGGCTGGAGGCGAGGTTCGATATTGCCTTTGAAAACCTTTTCAGGGAGTCGTAGTCGACACCGAAGTCTGAGTGTACGCAGATAGTACGTCCGTGGACGGACACACATACAAAAGGTGGTGTTGGTGTTGCTGCTGAATGACAGAGTGAAGGCTGAAGACCTTCACCGGACACATTTCTTGTCACTATGGCTTGCGAGTTGACTTGAACGTGGTGACAGCCCTGATATGGCCCTTAGCAGTCAGTTGGGCTATAAGCAACATTACCTTACCTTACCTTACCTTACCTTACCTTACCTTACCTTACCTTACCTTACCTTGCCACGCGGTGACAGCCCAGATATGGCTCTTTGCGGTCAGCTAGGCTATAAGCAACATTTACCTTACCTTAACTTACCTTACCTTACCTTACCTTACCTACCTTAACTTACCTTACCTTACCTTACCTTACCTTAACTTACCTTACCTTACCTTACCTTACCACGCGGTGACAGCCCTGATATGGCCCTTAGCAGTCAGTTGGGCTATAAGCACATTACCTTACCTTACCTTACCTTACCTTACCTTACCTTACCACGCGGTGACAGCCCTGATATGGCCCTTAGCAGTCAGTTGGGGCTATATGCAACATTACCTTACCTTACCTTACCTTACATTACCTTACCTTACCTTACCTTACCTTACCGTACCTCACCATACCATACCATACCTTACCTTACCTTACCTTACCTTACCGTACCTCCACCATACCATACCATACCTTACCTTACCTTACCTTACCTTACCTTCCCTTTAAACCTCAACTCACCTCACACCTTACCTTACTCACCATACCATACATTACCTTACCTTACCTTACCTTACCTTACCTTACCTTACCTTACCTTACCTTACCTTACCTTACCTTACCTCACCTTACCTTACCTTACCTTACCTCACCATACCTTACCTTACCTTACCTTACCTTACCTTACCTTACCTTACCTTACTTACCTTACCTCACCATATCCTTTTACCTTACCTTACCTTACCTTACCTTACCTTACCTTACCTTACCTTACCTTACTACCTTACCTTACCTCACCATACCTTACCTTACCTTACCTTACCTTACCTTACCTTACCTTACCTTACCTTACCTTTCCTCACCATACCTTACCTTACCTTACCTTACATTACCTTACCTTACCTTACCTTACCTTACCTCACCTTACCTTACCTTACCTTACCTCACCATACCATACCTTACCTTACCTTACCTTACCTTACCTTACCTTACCTTACCTTACCTTACCTCACCATACCTTACCTTACCTTACCTTACCTTACCTTACCTTACCTCAACTCACCTCACCTTACCTTACCTCACCATACCATACATTACCTTACCTTACCTTACCTTACCTTACCTTACCTTACCTTACCTTACCTCACCATACCTTACCTTACCTACCTTACCTTACCTTACCTTACCTTACCTTACCTTACCTTACCTCAACTCACCTCACCTTACCTTACCTCACCATACCATACATTACCTTACCTTACCTTACCTTACCTTACCTCACCATACCATACATTACCTTACCTTCCTTACCTTACCTTACCTTACCATAACCTTACCTCACCATACCATACATTACCTTACCTTACCAAACCTTACCTTACCTTACCTCAACTCACCTCACCTTACCTTACCTTCCCTCACCATACCATACATTACCTTACCTAACCTTACCTTACCTTACCTTACCACCACTCCCCTCACCATACCATACCTTACCTGACCTGACCTGACCTTACCTTACCTTACCTTACCACACATTACCGTACCTTAGCTTCTCTTACCTTACCGTACTTTACCTTACCTTACAATACAATACCATACCTTACCTTACCTTACCTCATCTTAGGGTACCGTACCTTACCTTACCTTACCTTACCTTACCTTACCTTACCTTACCTCACCTTACCTCACCTTACCTTACCGTCCCATCAACTCGTGGTTGTTCAGCGGCACTATCACACACCCACCCATTCTGACTCCACCGTGCATAGCCACACCTGGTCTGGTCCTGTTGTATTCCCGATGTCTGCGGTCCAGAGGGAGCGATCATGAGTTCAGGTTGCCCTCGGCCCCCGCCCGAGGAGACGTACCGTATTCGAGTCACTTCGGTGGTCGCTTTGGGGCGGCTCTGTCGCTTTCACAGAGGCAATACACCCACTAGATTCTTAGTGTGACCGTGTATATTTGTGTGCATGCTTGCGTGTGTGGTGTGCTCATACGGTGTGCTTATGTGTGTGTGTTGTGTGTGTGTGTGGTGTGTGTGTGTGTGTGTGTGTGTGGGGTGTGTGTGTGTGTGTGTGTGTGTTTGTGTGTGTGTGTGGTGTGTGTGTGTGTGTGTGTGTGTGTGTGTGTGGTGTGTGTGTGTGTGTGTGTGTGTGTGCGTGCGCGTGCGTGCGTGCGTTCGTGGTGGTGTGCGTGTGCGTGCGTGCTGCGTGCGTGCGTGTGTGTGTGTGTTGTATGTGATAAAACTCTAATTATTTCTCGACCCCATACAACCTTTCCCTTTCCTTTTCCTCTCTCGTCTATGAGTCTGTCTCTCCCCTCCCTGTCTATCTGACTGTCTACTCTGTCTGTCTGTCTGCTGTCTGTCTGTCTCTCTCTCTCTCTCCTCTTACTCTCTCTCTCCTTCTCTCTCCCTCTCTCTCTCTCTCTTTCGCTCACCCCATGTAAATCATCACCGGGATTATCGTTTTCATGACAGGGGCATTTTGAAAAGAAAAGGAAGCAAAACTGCTTATCGGAACATTAAAACAGCAACGGTTCACTAAAACTTAGTTCTGGGTAAATTGCGCACTTAAATACAGCGTGAAAGGAACATTGTAGATGAGCGGGGGAAAGAGGATTGTCTGACCGTGAATTGTGTATGGAAAGTGGGTAGGGAAGAGGGAAGAAAGGGGGGGGGGAGGGGGGGGTGGGGGGTTGTTTTAAAGGGTTAAGCGTGTGAAGAAGACTGCATTGCTGCTGTCCTCTGCTTTCAAAAAAAAATAAAAGAAAAAAAAATGAAGATTTAAAAAAAAGGGAGGGGGAGGTGTGGGGGTGTGTGGTGTGGGGGGGGGGGGGGGGGGGGGGGGTGTGGGGGGAAGGTTGGGCGGGGAAAAAAAACCGGACAAACAGGGTTTAGCTTCACACAGCGGAGCTGATGGAGTTGGAGCGAGCTTTACTCAACGCATCGGCGCGTCTAGAGACGCCAGTACACGCCCTGCTACATGCATGTACTCGTGTACACACACACACACACACATGCACGCACGCACGCACGCACGCACGCACGCACGCACACAAAACACACACACACACACACACACACACACACACACACACAGCACACACACACACACACATTCGTCTATATCACACAATTTTGTGAAAAGACGAAAAAAAAAAGAAAATAAAGTACTATACTACTACTATACTACTACTACAACACACACACACACACACACCACAACACACACCACAACACACACACACACACACACAACACACACACAAACACACACACACACACTCACACACAACACCACCACACACACCACACACACACACACACACGCGCGCGCGCGCGCGCGCGCGCGGCGATGCCTTAAAGACATAACACACACATACCATACACTCATACCAAGACACACACATAGATGCATACAGCAGATTCACTACACATACACATATGTACGCAATACAACAGCATATACCACATGCATATACTCACTCAGCGCGTATACTCACTGACACATAATGTACGCTTCTATAAGTTTTCTTGTTTCAAAATGATACACGCCACAACAATAACAGAGACAAGAGGGAACATGCCAATGTAGTACAACAAGTTTGAGAAGATTTTTTTTTAAAGTAAAGAAAAAAAGAAAAAAACACTGATTGTGGTGGAGAGAAGGCAAAAAAAGAAAAAAAGAAATAAAAGGGAAAAAAAAGAACTCAATGGGTGGGAAATGGCTGAACTAAATAGAAGGGAAAAAAAGAACTCAATGGGTGGGAAATGGCTGAACTAAATAGCAAACATTTTTTTTCTCACTCAAGCAAACAGACAAAAAAAAAAAAAAAAGAAAAAAAAAAGAGAAAGAAATCAGGCAAGTTGCAAAGTGAAATGACTGCAGGCGGAAATTGAAAACCAAGTTGGAAAGGTATTTTGAAATCACTTCGCCAATTCACACGGGCAGACGAATTATAAGATAAAACACAACGCGTTTCGACCTCTCGGGTTTTCTTCAGGCCAGATAAACACCATTCAGGAACAACAACGAACACGAAGAACGAGCAATCAGTTCTCTTCTCAAAGTCGGTGCAAGGTCGGCGTTGAACGAAAACGAGGCCGTTGGGAAAGAGACATTGCGAGTTAAAATAGCAATGATGATAATGATAATATACTGATAGCAATGATAATGATAATGTTATTAATGATGATAAAAAAAAATTGAGAGTTATATCTGATTCCAACACTTACGCTTTCGAAATTTTCCGCCTATTTCAGTACTCCAAAGTAATCTATGACATGGAAGAGATCAACAGGCGAAAAGTAAACGACACAGTAAGTACACAGCTGATACATCACTCTGACCATCATGGTAGAACAGTGTGGCATTCTCGTCGTCACATAGCAGGAAAGAAGGCACAGTACAACGCATTCTGGCGGTATTTACACACTATATTCACAATAATGATGCTTCATTTCTTTACTTATTTACTCTATATTTTCCGATAAAAAGATGTCTTTTTCATAGGTCGGATGGGTTTACCAACGACCAGTGGATTTCAATTTTATTTATACATACAGTAAGTTAGAGATTTACATTTTCGTTGAGACCCCCCCCCCGCTCTCTCTCTCTCTCTCTCTCTCTCTCTCTCTCTCTCTCTCTCTCTCTCCTCTCTCTCTCTGTGTAGTGTGCTCACGCGCGCGCATGTGTGTGCGTGTGTGTGACACACACGTACAATCACACACACAACACACACACACACACACACACACACACACCACACACACACACACACACACACACCACACACATACACACACACACACACACACACACACACACACACACACACACACACACCACACAACACACACCCACACACACACACACACACACACACACACACACACGGTCTAATGAAATTACGGGTTCTGTGACGTGTCTACTGAGGTCGTTGCTCGTTTGTCCCGGTTTTCTTTATATTAGTCCTCCTGCCTTAAAATATGACCCACACTACTGATGAATGAGGAGAGAGAGAGAGAGAGGAGAGAGAGAGAGAGAGAGAGAGAGAGAGAGAGAGAGAGAGGAGAGAGAGAGCTCGGAAAAGCATAATTCAAGAGAGAGAGAGAGAGAGAGGAGAGAGAGAGAGAGAGGAGAGAGAGAGAGAGAGAGAGAGAAGAGAGAGGAGAGAGAGAAGAGAGAGGAGAGAGAGAGAGAGCGTTCATAACGTATTATTCCGTCAAGACCTTAGCCCCCTATGAAAGGGCATGATATAGAGGCATTACAACGCGTTATCTGAAAGAAAGGGGCAACAAAGAGGGCATGATATAGAGGCATTACAACGCGTTATCTGAAAGAAAGGGGCAACAAAGAGGGCATGATATAGAGGCATTACAACGCGTTATCTGAAAGAAAGGGGCAACAAAGAGGGCATGATATAGAGGCATTACAACGCGTTATCTGAAAGAAAGGGGCAACAAAGAGGGCATGATATAGAGGCATTACAACGCGTTATCTGAAAGAAAGGGGCAACAAAGAGGGCATGATATAGAGGCATTACAACGCGTTATCTGAAAGAAAGGGGCAACAAGAGGGCATGATATAGAGGCATTACAACGCGTTATCTGAAAGAAAGGGGCAACAAAGAGGGCATGATATAGAGGCATTACAACGCGTTATCTGAAAGAAAGGGGCAACAAAGAGGGCATGATATAGAGGCATTACAACGCGTTTATCTGAAAGAAAGGGGCAACAAAGAGGGCATGAATAGAGGCATTACAACGCGTTATCTGAAAGAAAGGGGCAACAAAGAGGGCATGATATAGAGGCATTACAACGCGTTATCTGAAAGAAAGGGGCAACAAAGAGGGCATGATATAGAGGCATTACAACGCGTTATCTGAAAGAAAGGGGCAACAAAGAGGGCATGATATAGAGGCATTACAACGCGTTATCTGAAAGAAAGGGGCAACAAAGAGGGCATGATATAGAGGCATTACAACGCGTTATCTGAAAGAAAGGGGCAACAAAGAGGGCATGATATAGAGGCATTACAACGCGTTATCTGAAAGAAAGGGGCAACAAAGTCTATGGCAGACAATGAAGAAAAAACATTAAGGACAAACATAACAAACATTAAGACAAACATAACAAACATTAAGGACAAACATAACAAACATTAAGGACAAACATAACAAACATTAAGGACAAACATAACCACTTAACATGATTTTCTAACACCAGCAACGATTTTCACAAAGACCTTAAGGACAAACATAACCACTTGACATGATTTTGTAACACCAGCAACGTTTT
>CM031628.1:49551504-49556504 GCA_018398815.1 Conus ventricosus | reverse complement strand
GAAACTTTTCAGAGTGAAACACATTCTTAAATGAGAAAAACCAGCGATATGTTTCTTTACTTTCCATATCTGAGTGCCAATTCTGTTTAAAAGAACACATAAGCCTGTCTTTAAATTCCGCAATAAACTGTTGCTCATTCCCTACCTGGATGCGGAGATAACCAATGGGAAAGAGAGAGAGAGAGAAGAGAGAGAGAGAGAGAGAGAGAGAGAGGGGAGAGAGAAGAGAGAGAGAGAGAGAGAGAGAGAGAGAGAGAGAGAGAAGAGACAGACAGACAGATAGACAGACAGCCAGCCAGCCAGACAGAATCAGAGCCAGATAGACAGAATCAGAGAGAGAGAGAGAGAAGAGAGAGAGAGAGAGAGAGAGAGAGAGAGAGAGAGAGAGAAGAGAGAGAGAGAAGAGAGCAGAGAGAGAGAACAGAGAGAGAGACAGAGAGAGAGAGGGAGGACAGAGAGAGAGAGCAGACAGAGAGAGAGAGACAGAGAGAGAGAGAGAGAGAGAGAGAGAGAGAGAGAGAGAGAGAGGAGAGAGGAGAGAGAGAGAGAGATTCTTTGTTTTACCACTTACGCACACTCACGAACACCAGTCCAGTGGTATCAACAGGGGGCCAACATGAACAAAATGCACGAGGAAATTGCTTTGGTGCCCCATCTGGACTCACTGACTGACAGCCACCCTACTGTCGCCAAGCAAAGCTGAAGGTAGCCCTGAAATCTGTTCCGGAGGCCAACAAAGCGGCAAGAGCCAGGTGACCAGCCATGCCAGAGGCTCGGAAGACGAGGCTGTAGGTCTGTCCAGGTGAAGGTGAGGACTGGCAGAGCCTGGAAGGTTCCGGCGGCAGTGGACACGGCACAGGAAGACTTCAAAATCAGGAATTAACAGGACACACACCCACGGAGACCAGGGCCGGGTCTGGGACTGGGGTCAACAGAAATGAAACGACAGTGAACGGCGTAAGGAAAGCGAAGAGAGGAATTGTATCTCAGGAACTGAAGGAAGCCAAGGATACCAAAAAATAATCCAGCGGCAGTCCAGCAAGGCCAGAAGAAGCATGGAGCTACGTGGGGAAAACACACTGCAAAGAAGGTTTAACTGGAATGAAAGAGGCACACGGTTCTTCTTGGGATCAGCGTCGTCCTCGGATCAGTGTATGACTTCCAGCCCTCTGTGAAAAAACCCAAAAAACTGATGGAATGGAAGAAACCAGGGCGATGCTGACTGTCCCCTCTTTCCACGACAGACAAACAGTGGAACATTCCAGAGTTAATGCAATGTCCAAATAGACAAACAGTGGAACATGTGCAGAGTTAAATGCAATGTCCACGATAGACAAACAGTGGAACATTCCAGAGTTAATGCAATGTCCACCATAGACAAACAGGGGGAACATGTCCAGAGTTAATGCAAGTCCACCATAGACAAACAGTGGAACATGTGCAGAGTTAATGCAATGTCCACCATAGACAAACAGTGGAACATGTCCAGAGTTAATGCAATGTCCACATAGACAAACAGTGGAACATGTGCAGAGTTATGCAATGTCCACCATAGACAAACAGTGGAACATGTCCAGAGTTAATGCAATGTCCACCATAGACAAACAGTGGAACATGTGCAGAGTTAATGCAATGTCCACCATAGACAAACAGTGGAACATGTCCAGAGTTAATGCAATGTCCACCATAGACAAACAGTGGAACATGTGCAGAGTTAATGCAATGTCCACCATTAGACGAAACAGTTGGAAACATGTGCAGAGTAATGCAATGTCCACCATAGACAAACAGTGGAACATGTGCAGAGTTAATGCAATGTCCACCATAGACAAACAGTGGAACATGTGCAGAGTTAATGCAATGTCCGCCATAGACAAACAGTGTAGCATGTTAGAGTTAATGCAATGTCCACCATAGACAAACAGTGGAACGTGTCCAATGTCCCTGATAGACAAACAGTGGACCATTCCAGAATTAATGCAATGTCCACCATAGACAAACAGTGGAACATTCCAGAGTTAATGCAATGTCCGCCATAGACAAACAGTGGAACATGTCCAGAGTTAATGCAATGTCCACGATAGACAAACAGTGGACCATGTGCAGAGTTAATGCAATGCAGCGCTAACCCCAGCGAAGCACATATGAAGACACAACCAGGTGCTCAAGGAAATGGCACGTGGTTAGAACGGTCAGCAAAATCATCAAGCTATCACAGGCTACAGCCAGACGACCACAAATCATGGACTGGAACAGCCGTGGTATCCAGAGCACTAAACGGAATTTACTGATTGGCTGGGATGACAGGGAATGGCGAGAACTACCCCGAGAGTATCAAGAAAGGCGGCATCAGACCGGATTTTGTGCTCTCATCAGGTTCATCAAAACGAATTATTATCCTTGAAGTCAGTGCACACCTCGAAAGCAGAATGGAGAAAGCGCCTATCTACGAGACTGAGAAGTATGCCAGTCTAGCAACCAGCTTGAGGAAATGAGGCATCCAAGTCAAAGTGCTTGCGATAGAGTTGGATGGAGGGGTTGGGGTGGGTGGGAAAGTGCTTGCCCTAGAGTGGATGGAGGGGGTGGGGGGGGGGGGGGGGTGTAGGCTCATCAGCCTGGGCATTCATGAAACAGCTGTCGATTTCTGGCAAGAAGATAACCAGAGTCTCAAAGGGATTGGCAGAAACCAGCTGAAAAGAGATGCATTTGATCGAGGAGGAATAAAACTTAACTCCATAAGGGGGTACATTTTCTCACCTTAAAGCAGGTGTCTACTAGGTAAGAAAGTAAGACATTCGTCACAAAGCAAAATGCCCTTGACACTCCCAGCCATTCAGGATCTGTGGGTTCGAATCCCGGAAGCAAACAAAAAAGAAAAAGAAAAAGAAAAACACCTTTCTGACGACAGAAGGCATGAGGGAGTCATGACCTGGTTGTGGCCTGGCTCCCTTGTGAGTGTGAAGGAGTTCAGGGCCAAAACATCTGTCTGGAGGAGTTCTTCTCTGAGAGCCTTTTGCTGTCTAGCTCTTGCTAGACTCTTCCTACTGAACAGCTTAGCCACTTTCCATACTTCCCCAGACGTTTCTACGAAATAATCACAAAATGCTTGTCTCCTTGGACCATTTGAAAGCCCGAAGAATGAAGACGTTTATGGTTCAGTTTCGGTTTGATTGTAGCAACAGTGGGCATGCTGGGTTCTCTCCCTCTCCACTTCCGCTTCCGCAGCTTCTTCAGGTCAGGTTGTGCCGGGACGAGCTCTCTCCCCTGCATCTCCTGCTGCTCTTTAAACACTTAGGGCCCCGTCAGAAAGCCGCCAGCAGGCCTGTAACCAAACCTCGCCCAGCAGATCGTGTTGCTCCCAGTGTGAAGCCATTAGTCTGGCTCCTTGTGGGCACACATTGTGACCTCAACGGCACTAACCACTGAAAGAAGAAACCAGCCGACTTGTATCTGTGAGATCTGAGAGTTCAGTGCTACCCGTCCTCCCAATCCCACCCCACCCCACCCCCACCCCAACTCTCCTTTCAACGACCAAAGCTCTGCTCCGCGTCAGGGATTGTTTTTCATCTTCAGGGGAGACTAGTGTGAAGCCGAGCTGGGAAAACAGTGGGACCACACATCCGCGGACTACTTGGCAGTTACTCACATTTCCCCGCCAAGGCCTGCAGTGTGTGGGGCATAATTGACGGGGCACAGTGCAGGGAGAGGGAAGGGCT
Source organism: Conus ventricosus (assembly GCA_018398815.1). Classification (NCBI taxonomy): domain Eukaryota; kingdom Metazoa; phylum Mollusca; class Gastropoda; order Neogastropoda; family Conidae; genus Conus; species Conus ventricosus. Next base: position 49,552,788 of record CM031628.1, on the reverse strand, counting down.
GCAGTGTGTGGGGCATAATTGACGGGGTACAGTGCAGGGAGAGGGGAGGGCTGCAGTGTGTGGGGCATAATTGACGGGGTACAGTGCAGGGAGAGGGGAGGGCTGCAGTGTGTGGGGCATAATTGACGGGGTACAGTGCAGGGAGAGGGGAGGGCTGCAGTGTGTGGGGCATAATTGACGGGGAACAGTGCAGGGAGAGGGGGGGGGGGGAGGGCTGGAGTGTATGGGGCATAATTGACGGGGTACAGTGCAGGGAGAGGGGAGGGCTGCAGTGTGTGGGGCATAATTGACGGGGTACAGTGCAGGGAGAGGGGAGGGCTGCAGTGTGTGGGGCATAATTAACGGGGCACAGTGCAGGGAGAGGGGAGGGCTGCAGTGTGTGGGGCATAATTGACGGGGTACAGTGCAGGGAGACGGAGGGGAGGGCTGTAGTGTGTGGGGCATAATTGATGGGGAACAGTGCAGGGAGAGGGGGGAGAGGGCTGCAGTGTGTGGGGCATAATTGACGGGGTACAGTGCAGGGAGAGGGGGGGGGGGGGAGGGCTGCAGTGTGTGGGGCATAATTGACGGGTACAGTGCAGGGAGAGGGGCTGCAGTGTGTGGGGCATAATGACGGTGTACAGTGCAGTGAGAGGGGAGGGCTGCAGTGTGTGGGGCATAATTGACGGTGTTACAGTGCAGGGAGAGGGGCTGCAGTCTGTGGGGCATAACTGACGGTGTACAGTGCAGGGAGAGGGGCTGCAGTCTGTGGGGCATAATTGACGGGGTACAGTTCAGGGAGAAGGGAGGGCTGCAGTGTGTGGGACATAATTTACGGGGTACAGTGCAGAAAGAGGGGAGGGCTGCAGTGTGTGGGCATAATTGACGGGGCACAGTGCAGGGAGAGGGGAGGGCTGCAGTGTGTGGGGCATAATTGACGGGGTACAGTTCAGGGAGAGGGGAGGGCTGCAGTGTGTGGGGCATAATTGACGGGGTACAGTGCAGGGAGAGGGGAGGGCTGCAGTGTGTGGGGCATAATTGACGGGGTACAGTGCAGGGAGAGGGGAGGGCTGCAGTGTGTGGGGCATAATTGACGGGGTACAGTGCAGGGAGAGGGGAGGGCTGCAGTGTGTGGGGCATAATTGACGGGGTACAGTGCAGGGAGAGGGGGAGGGCTGCAGTGTGTGGGGCATAATTGACGGGGTACAGTGCAGGGAGAGGGGAGGGCTGCAGTGTGTGGGGCATAATTGACGGGGTACAGTGCAGGGAGAGGGGAGGGCTGCAGTGTGTGGGGCATAATGACGG
>CM031628.1:49531504-49544004 GCA_018398815.1 Conus ventricosus | reverse complement strand
ATAAGGACACGCAGGGACGACGTCACACCAGGGAGCTGACAAATCATAAACAATGAGATAACCACAGAAAGGGTGCGCTCAAAACAGACAGGTGTTCCGACATGGTAAAGGCGACAGTACAAGCCAGTAATATACAGACCAGACCTAAGCTGCTGACTTTCGACACGATATGACACTGCACTGATTGTGTAAATCCTTGCTCGACAGAAGGTGCTTGGAGGTCCGGGTGGAAAGTGGGGTGGAGAGGGGGTTATGGGGTACGAGGGATGGGGTCGGGGGATGGTGATTTGGGGGAGGGGTGGAAGAGGGGTGGCTTCTTCTCTGAACACCTGGAGTCTAGTTCTAACTGCATGTTCTGCCCACTCTTCCCGCTACTTCTAACTGCATGTTCTGCCCACTCTTCCCGCTACTTCTAACTCCCTGTTCTGCCCACTCTTCCCGCTACTTCTAACTCCATGTTCTTCCCACTCTTCCCGCTACTTCTAACTCCATGTTCTTCCCACTCTTCCCGCTACTTCTAACTCCATGTTCTTCCCACTCTTCCCGCTACTTCTAACTCATGTTCTTCCACTCTTCCCGCTACTTCTAACTCCATGTTCTTCCACTCTTCCCGCTACTTTAACTCCATGTTCTTCTCACTCTTCTCGCTACTTCTAACTCCATGTTCTTCCACTCTTCTCGCTACTTCTAATATTTTCTGTAGGGTGCTGGTTGATAGCGTCAAAGTTATGTCACGCACGAATACATGTATATGCACACATTCCCACGTGAGCCTCGCGCGCGCGCGCGCACACACACACACACACACACACACACACACACACACACACACACACACACACACCACACGCCGAGGCACACACACACGCCGAGGCACACACACACACACACACACACACACACACACACACACACACACACACACACACACACACACACACACACCACACACACACACACACACACACACACACACACACACACACACACACACACACACACAGGTGTACACACGTAGGCACGAACACACACACACACACACACACACACACACACACACACACACACACACACAGAGAGAGAGAGAGAGAGAGAGAGGAGAGAGAGAGATGAGAGGAGAGAGAGAGAGAGTGGTCCAAGGCTACACACACAGGGTATGTAATGGCTGACTGTGTTTCTAGGCATAACCGTGACCGAGCTGAAAATGAGAAGCGGCCCGTGTAATGAATTCGACTTCACAGACACTGCACGCTACGCCTGCAAACTTCAGGCCACACGCGATAAAACAAAGCAGCAGCGGTGGTGGTGGTGGGGGTGAGGGGTAGGGGGTGGGGGTGGGGGCGTTATGTCACACGTCAGCGTATCCAGGTGCGATGCCCATTCCTAACAGAAGCACACAATTGAGGCCAAGGTGACACGGAAGTCGTCATGCTGTTAATGTGTCGACAGAAGTGTGCGTCACGGTGTGTCGAGCGATTCCAGTCTGACCTAGGCCTAACCCAGGGCAAAGTGTTCAGAAGACAAGACAAGACAAGACAAGATGAGATAAAATAAGACAAAACAATGCTGCTTATAGCGCCGTTGACCACAAAGGGCCATATCAGGGCTGTCACCTCGTAGAAGGAAACTCTCACAATGAATTATATAATACAACACATTACTCACGAAAACAGATTTGACCACACACACACACACACACACTACACACACACACACACACACACACATATTATATATATATATATATATATAAAATATATATATTATATATATATATATTATATATATATATATATATATATATATATATATTGAATTATAAAATTGATTATTAAAAATTCTCTATGTCTTAGATTGAAAAAATATGATTATATGTAGTATTTTCCTATGGAATCTCTCCTTGAAATATAAACTTGCTGAAGGTATTGAGAAAATTTATTTTCCCATCACACTCAACAATACTGTTAGTTAGGCAGAACATCTACACTGAGATATAATGGTATCTCCTATTTCTTCATCTGACATCAGAGAGTTTGTTATAACAATGTTTCTTGCATCAGGGTTGCAGAAATGTTCGGTCTGACATCTGGAACGTCGGCTTATTGGAATTTTCGAGTTTGTAATCATGATTGCTATGAATATTATATGTTGATCATATGATCTCTATCGTAAAATGTTGGTCTAAAAATCATGAGTCTGATGAAAATGTTGGTCGTTCAGAATAACATGAAGAATAAAGAAAACTTGGCTGACATCTGGAGTCTTGCTATGAAATGTTTCGGTCTGACATCATGCAAGTCCCAACACTTTAGAGGCACATGTTTCAGAGTGAGCCTTTTAAACGATTAAATTGGGAGTAGAAGGAATGTCTTGTGTGCAAATCCAATTCCAAGAGGTTCACACAATTTAGACCAGAGGATATATTTTTTTAATCTAAGCCAGACGAGAAACGCATAAAACGCAGTGCTGCACACTTATTTCGTCAGGGAATAACGTTTCACAACTGCCGAGTGACATCGCCTTGTTGTAGGCCATAGGTTTCAAAACTATTTCGCGGGTAAAACCTTTCTCTCGATGTGGCTGTTCTGCCGAAACAAATTTTTCTTGTATTCTATGAGGACAAATAAAACATCGTGTATCGTGTATCGAATGATTGCATTGCTGGTACTTCGCATTATCAGCCAATGAACGACGCCGGTGGTAGGCACGTGACTTTGCCTCTCTTGACAAACATGTAGCAGACGAGAATTGTACGGATTCGTTTCAGATTTTCAGAAAGATAGAAACATTGATTTTGGATCGATTCACCCCATGGTTACTCAATCTGCGGGCGTAATGTTGGAGACGGAAACAAACAGGTAGGCTTAAAAAAAAACAACAGAAGTCAGATCTCACTGATTGATTGTGTGCAGCTGATCGGCTGGCTGAACAGAGCAATGACTCAAACGTGTGGCATTGTGCTGTTGGTATTTTTGTCTTGTGACTCGGTCGATAAAAAGGAAAAGAAAAGCGGCGGACTACTCGCTGTGCTTTGGAAAGGTATTTCACCGGGAGACATCGTGTGACACTTGTAGTCCTCCAAAGAAGGAATGTGTCACTCACTGTACAGGTCACACATGTCAATGACACTGACAGTGATGCCCAGGGTGTACAGACAACTGGTGGCGTTTTTTCCGTTATGATGGGTGTGGACAGTGAAACCTACACCACTAATGTCCACTACGTCTCATGCAACTGTCCAGTACGTCTCATTCAACTGTCTAGTACGTCTCATCCAACAACCTTTCCCTCTCTTCAAGTTAACTGGCTTGCGTTGGTTCTGTCTATGACGATTTGAACGAAATCAACAACGAGATCTCTGGAAAGAGGTGGATTCTCTTGTCGCTAACCCTGGAGTTTTTGTCCCCACCCCACCCCCACCCTCCTGCACCCTCTCCTACTTTCCTCCTGCGTTCCTCCACTTTTTGTACCACCCCTCTTCCCCTCCTCCCTCCTACCACCTCGATTTTGTTTTTAATTAACAAACTTGTCAGGATGTCAGCATCTGTGTGCCGCTTGTAGAACATCTCGGGTTATTTTCTGACTGAATGTCAGTCCGGGCTGTGACTGAAAAGGAACCAAGGGAGTGAAGATCAACCTTCAAGGCGAGAGAGTGCCGAAAGAACAAAGCCTCTGGAGGCTACAGCAGATTTGCCGTTTTGTCAAACTGTTGTAAAGCAGTACCTTTGATATTAGTGTATGGAATAATACACACGACTTAGAAACCAGTTTTATTGTCGCTGCTGTAAACACTGACCCTGGGTCTTTGCTTGACTGTTTTTGTTTAATGAATAGGTTCAAGCTCAAAATTTTAAGCTCGTCCCTCCATTGATAAAGCAGTGTCAAATTCTTTCAAAGGTTAACGTCTGTGTACGTTTCAACTACGTCAGTTGAAAAGCCCTGATATGGCCCCTTGCGGTCGGCTGGACAATAAACAGAACAAACTGAACATGAATTGAATCGAGGTTACTTTCAGAGGCGTATTTTTTTTTAAACAAATGTTCTTGGATAAACGCGGTAGTGGCACTGGCTTCCTCGGAATCAGTTAACACTGAAGCCCGCCAGTTTGCACCTCGGGCACAACTTCAAAGCAAACCGAGGTTCCTCCTAGATCACCAAGTGTTTGAGAATCATAAATCCTCCGTTGTCTGTGAAAGTTTTAGGGTCAGATTTTCTTAGAACATGATTTCCAAGATAAGGATCTATATTACATGTGTGTGTGTGTGTGTGTGTGTGTGTGTGTGTGTGTGTGTGTGTGTGTGTGTGTGCGTGTGTGTGTTGTGTGTGTGTGTGTGTGCGCGCGCGCGCGCGCGCGTGTGACCATCCCTTTTTTCTTCCCAGTTCTGAGGAACGACAGATTACCAGAGGCCATCTCTTCTCTCTCTCTCTCTCTCTCTCTCTCTCTCTCTCTTGTGTTTAAATACACGTTTATGTGTCCAGTTCTGAGGAATAAGAAAGATAACGTGGGGCGTGCAGTTCACGCGCGCGAGCGCAGGTGTGTAGTGTGTGTGTGTGTGTGTGTGTGTGTGTGTGTGTGTGTGTGTGTGTGTGTGTGTGTGTGGTGTGTGTGTGTGTGTGTGTGTGTGTGTGTGTGTGTGTGTGTGTGTGTGTGTTTTGCGCGCGTGCGTCAGTTTCTGGAGAAAAAACACACCAGAAGACGTCAAAAAACAAAAAGCATGGGAAAGGGTGTGAATGATTTTTCAGTAATGTCCGGGAGTGGGGGAGGGGGAGGTAGGTGGCCGGTTGGGGAAGAGGAAGGGGAGGGGTACGTGCGTGCTTGTGCGTGCCCGCGTGTTTGACTGCATGCCTTCATAAACAAGCGCACTTCGATGACTTTGATGTAACAAAATTCGACGTAGTTATATGTTGGTGCCGTCAAATCATAATGCCCATACATACAATCTTTGCTGCTCGTCTTTTTTTTTCTTTTCTTTTCTTCATTTTTTTTTTTTAAAGTTTTTCTCTTTTTAAAAGTGGTAGCAGTAGTAGTGGTGATGGTGGGGTGATGGTAAGAGTAGTAGTATCAGCAGCAGCAGCAGTTGTGGCAGTAATATTAGTAGTATTAGTTGTATGAGTGGTTGAGTAGTAGTAGAATGAGCAGTGGAAATAGTTGTTAGTAAGAGGAGGAGCATGAAAAGGAGGAGGACGAAGAGGAAGAGTAGTAGTTGCAGTAGCAGTAGTAGTAGTAGTAGAAGTACGAGAAGAAGAGGAGGAGGAGGAGGAGGAATAAGAGCAAGAGAAGGAGAAGCGGAAGAGAAGTTGGAGAAGTAGTAGTAGTATGAGAGGAGGAGGTGGAGGAGGAGGACAAAGGGTAATAGTGGTAGTAGTAGTGGTAGTAAATCAGGAGGAGAAGGAACAGAAGATGAGAGGAGGAGGAAAGAAGAGGAGATGAAGGAGGAGGAGAACGAAGAGGAGATGAAGCAGGAGGAGAAAGGTAATAGTGGTAGTAGTGGTGGTAGTAGAAGGAGAAGGAAGATGAGATGAAGGAGGAGGAGAAAGGTAATAGTGGTAGTAGTGGTAGTAGTAGAAGAGAAGGAGAAAGAAGAGGAGATGAAGAAGGAGGAGAAAGGTAATAGTGGTAGTAGTGGTGTAGGAGAAGGAAGAGGAGATGAAGGAGGAGGAGAAGGTAATAGTGGTAGCAGTGGTGGTAGTAGAAGGAGAAAGAAGAGGAGATGAAGGAGGAGGAGAAAAAAGTAATAGTGGTAGTAGTGGTGGTAGTTTGAAGAAGGAAGAGGAGATGAAAGAAGGAGAAAAGGTAAAAGTGGTAGTAGTGGTGGTAGTAGAAGGAGAAGGAAGAGGAGTTGAAGAAGGAGGAGAAAGGTAATAGTGGTAGTAGTGGTGGTAGCTAGTAGAGGAGAAGGAAGAGGAGATGAAGGAGGAGGAGGAGAAAGGTAATAGTGGTAGTAGTGGTGGTAGTAGAAGGAGAAAGAAGAGGAGATGAAGGAGGAGGGGGAAAAAGGGAATAGGGTAGTAGTGGTGGGAGCAGAAGGGAAAAGGGAAAAGGGGGATGAAAAAGGAGGAAAAGGGAAAGTGGGGATAGGGTGGTGTAGAAGGAGAAGGAAGAGGGAAGAAGGGGAGGAGGGAAAAGGTTAGTGGGGTAGTGGTGGGGTAGAAGGAAGGAAGAGGGGAAAGAAGGGGAGGAGAAAGGTAATAGTGGTATAGTGGGGTGCAGGAGGAGAAGAAGAGGAGATGAAGGAGGGGGGAAGTAAATGGTAGTGGGTGGTATAGAAGGGGAAGGAAGAGGAGAGAAGGAGGAGGAGAAAGGAATTGTGGTATAGTGGTGGGAGCAAAGGAGAAAAGAAAGAAAAGGAATGAAGGAGGGGGAAAGGGAAAAAGTGGTAATAGTGGTGGTGCAAAGGGAAAGAAAAGGGAAAGAAGGAGGGGAAAGGTTGGGTTTTGTGGTGGTAGAAAAGGGAGAAAAAGAATGAGGAGGAGAGAAGGTAATATGGTGTATGGGGGGTAGTAGAAGGAAGGAAGAGGGATGAAGAAAAAGGAAAAGAAAGGTAATAGTGGTAGGTGGTGGGGGAGGGAGGAAGGGGAAAGGGGGAGATAAGAAGGGGGGAAAGGTTAGTGGGGTTTGGGGGTAGAAAGGGGGGGGAGATGAAGAGGAGGGGAAAAGGGAAAAGTGGGGGGTTTTGGTGGTAGAAAGGGAGGGAAGAGGAAGGGAAGGGAAAAAGGATTGTGGGTAGTGGTGGTGTAAAAGGGAAAGGGAAAAGGGGGTGGAGGGGAGAAGGAAAAAGTGGAGATGGTGGTGTAAAGGAGAAGGAAGGGGGGTAAGGGGGGGAGAAAATTGTGGGTGTGGGGGGTATAGAAGGAGAAGGGGAGGGAAAGAAAGGGGGAAAAAGGGAATAGTGGTTATAAGGGGGAGTGAGGGAAGGAGAAGGAAAAAAGGAATGAGAGGGGGGAGAAAGGATGTGGTGTGGTGGGGTAAAGAAGGAGAAGGGGAGGGAGGGGGGGGAGGGGAGAAAGGTATTTGGGTTAGTGGTGGTATAGAAGGGGAAGGAGGGAATGAAAGGGGGGGAGAAAGGGAATAGTTAGTAGTGGGGTTGTGAAAAGGAAGAGGGTTTAAAAGGGAGGGAAAGGGTTGTGGGGGGTGGTGGTGGAAGGAGAAGGGAGGGGGAAAGGAGGGGGGAGAGGGAAGGGGAGGGGGGGAAAAGGGAATAGTGTGTGGGTGGTAGTAGAGGAGAAGGAAGGGAGATGAAGAAAGGAGGAGAAAAGGTAATGTGGTAGAGTGGTGGTTTAAGGAGGAGAAAAAAGAGGGGATGAAGGAGGAGGGGAAAAGGGATGTGGGTAGGGTGGTAGTAGAAGGAGAAGAAAAAGGGAGAAGGAGGGGAAAAAAAGGGATAGGGTGGGAGGGGGGTAGTAGAAGGGGAGGAAGGGAGATGAAGGAGGAGGAGAAAAATAAAAAGTGGTAGTAGTGGTGGAGAGAAAGGAAAAGGGAAAAGGAGAGAAGAGGAGGAGAAGGTAAAATGGGATAGTGGTGGTAGAGAAGGAGAAGGGAGGGAGGAATGAAGAGGAGGGGGGAAAGGTAATAGTGGTAGTATGGTGGGGTTTAAAAAGGGGAGGAGTGAAGGAGGGGGAAAAGGTAAAAGTGGTTAGGGGGGTAGTGAAGGGGAAGGAAAAAGAGATGAAGGAGGGGGAGAAAGGTAATGTGGGAGTAGGGGGGACGGAGGAGAAAGAGGGTGAAGGGGAGGAGAAGGGTTTGTGGGTTTGTGGGGTGGGAAAGGGGAAAAGGGGGGGAAGAGGAGTGAGGAGGAAGGGAAAAGGAATGTGGTAGTATGGTGGTATAGAAGGAGAAAGAAGAGGGGATGAAGGGGGAAGGGGAAAGTATTGGGGGATGTGGGGGGTGTAGAAGGAAAAAGAAGGGGAAAAGGGGGAGAAAATTTTTGGGAGAGAGGGTGGGTAAGGAGAAAGAAGGGAGATGAAGGGGAGGGGAAAGTAATATGGGGAGTGTGGTGGTTGTGAAGGGAAGGAAAAAAGGGGATGAAGGGGGGGAAGGGATGTGGTAGTAGTGGTGGGAGTAAAGGGAAAAAAAAAAAAGGGATGGGGGGAGGGTTGGGTAGTAGTGGTGGGAGTGAGGGGGGTGTGAAGGAGGGGGGAGAAAGGTAATGGGGGTAGTTTGTGGTGGTAGAAGGGAAGGGAGGATGGGAAAAGGGGAAAAGGTAAAAGGGATTGGGGGTATGAAGGGGAAGGGGGAAGGGGGGAAAGGAGGGGGAAGGTAATGTGGTTAGTGGTGGTAGAGAAGGGAAAAGGGGAGGGATGAAGGGGGGGGGAGAAAGGTAAAGTGGTGTGTGGTGGGGTAAAGGGGGGGGAGTGGGGGGGGGGTAAAATTTGGTGTGTTTGGGGTGGTGGGGGGGGGGGGTGGGGGGGGGGTTTGGTGTGTGGTGGGGTTGGGGGGAAAGGGGGGGAAGAGGGGGAAAGGTTTTGTGGTTTTGTTGGGGTGGGGAGGGAAAAAAAAGGGGGGGGGGGGGGGTTGTTTTTTGTTTGGGGGTAGGGGGGGGGGGTGGGGGAGGGAAAATTTGTGGTTTGTGGTGGTGGGGGGGGGGGGTTTGGGGGGGGGGTTGTGGGGTGTGGTGGTGTGGGGGGGGGGGGGGGGGGGGGGGGGGTGGGAAAAAAAAAAAGGGTGGAAGGAGGGGGGAAGGGGGGAAAGGGAGGTTTTTGGGGGGGTGGGTAGTAGAAGGAGAAGGGGGGGGTGGGGGGGGGTTTTGGGGGGAGTTGGTGGTAAAGGGGAGGAAGGGGTTTTGGGGGGGAAAGGGATTTGTGGGAGTTGTGGTGGGATGAAGGGAAAGGAAGAGGAGATGGAAGGAGGGAAAGGGAAAAAGTGGTATTGGTGGGGTTGAAGGGAAAGAAGGGAAGAAAGGAGGAAGGAGGAGAAAGGAATTTTGTGGGTTGTTTTGTGGTGTGGGGGGAGGAGAAAAGAAGAGGAGATAAAGGAGGAGGAGAAAAAAAGTAATAGTGGTATAGTGGGGTAGTTAAAAGAAAAAAAGAGGAATGAAGGAGGGAAAAGGTAAAATTGGGGGGTATGGTGGGAGTAGAAGGGAAGGAAAAGGAATGAGGGGAGGAGAAGGGAAAAGTGGTAGTAGTGGGGGATAAAAAGAAGGGGAGGGTGAAGGAGAGGAGAAAGGTAATAGTGGTAGAGTGTGGGAGTAGAAGGGAAGGGAAGGAAAGGGAAAGGCAGGGGGAGGAGAAAGGGAATGTGGTATAGTGGTGGGAAAAAGGAGAAGGAAGGGGGTGAAAAGGGGGAGAAAGGGAATTGGGATAGGGGGGGTGTAAAGGAGAAGGAAGGGAGTGAAGGGGGGGAGGGAAAAAAAGGGAATAGTGGTAGTAGTGGTGGTAAGAAGGGGAAAGGGAAAAGGAATGAAGAGGGAGAAAAAGGTAATAGTGGTGTAGTGGTGTAGAAGGAGAAGGAAAAGGATTGAAAGGGGGAGGAGAAAGTAAAATGGTTAGTGGTGGGAGTAGAAGGAGAAGGGGGAAAGGGAAAAGGGATGAAGGAGGAGGAGAAAAGGAAAAGTGGTGTGTGGGGGTAGTTGAAGGAGAAGGAAAAGGGGATGAAGAGGGGAGAAAATAATAGTGGTTTTGGGGGTAGAGAAGGAGAAGGGGAAAGGGGATGAAGGAGGGGGAAAGTAAAAGTGTATAGGGTGGGATAGAAGGGAAGGAAGAGGAGATGAAGAAAGGGGAGAAAGGAATAGGGTGTTTGGGGGTTGGGAGAGGGGGGAGAAGAAGGGAGAGAAGGAGGGGGAGAAAGGTAATAGTGGTAGTATGGTGGTAGTAAAAAAAGAAAAGGGATAAGGGGAGGAAAAGGTAAAAGTGGTTAGTGGTGGTTAGAAGGAGAAGGAAAGGGGAGAAGGGGGAGGGGAAAGGGAATAGTGGGAGTGTGGGGTAGAGAAGGGAAGGAAGGGGATGAAGGGGAGGAGAAGGAATAGTGGTTTGGTGGTAGGAAGGAGAAGGGGAAGGAAAGGGGGAAAAAGAGGAGGGGGGAAGGAATAGTGGTAGTATGGTGGAGTAGAAAGGGGAAGGAAGAGGAGAGAAAAAAGGAGGAGAAGGTATAGTGGTAGTAGTGGTGGTAGTAGAAGGAGAAGGGAAAAAGGGGGTGAGGAGGGGAAAAAAATAGTGGGGGTATGGGGTAGAGGAGGAGAAAAGAGGAGATTGGGGGGGGGGAGAAGGTAATGTGGTAGTTGGTGGTAGGAAGGAGAAGGAAGAGGAGATGAAGGAGAGGGAAAGGGAATGTGGTAGTTGGGTGGGAGTAAAGGAAAAGAAGGAAAGGGGGATGGGAAAGGGGGAGGAGAAAAAGGTATGGTTGTAGTGGGGTAGTAGAAGGAGAAGGAAAAGGGGGGAAAAAGGGAAGGAGGAGGGAAAGGGAATAGGTAAAATGGTGGGAGAGAAAGGGAAAGAAGGAGAGAAGGAGGGGAGAAAGTAATAGTGGTAGTAGGGGGGGGGTAAGTAAGGAGAAGGAAAGGAGATGAGAAGGAGGGAAAGGTAATAGTGGAGTAGTGGGGGTAGTAGAAGGGGGAAAGGAAAAGGGGAAAGAAGGGGAGGAGAAAGGTTAGTGGTGTAGTGGGGAGTAGAAGAGAAGGAAAGGGAGATGAAGGAGGAGAAAAGGGAAAAGTGGTAGAGTGTGGGGTAAAAGGGAAGGAAGAGAGAAGGGGGAGGGAAAGTAATGTGGTAGTGGGTGGTAGAGGGAGAAAGAAAGAGGAGATGAAGGAGGGGGAAAAGGAATGTGGAGTAGTGGGGGTAGAAAGGAGAAGGGAAGAGGGATAAGGAGGAGGGAAAGTAAAATTGGGAGTTGTGGGGGGGTAGAAGGGAAAGAAGGGAAGGGGAAAGAAGGAGGGGGGGAAAAGGGAATAGTGGGGAGGGGTGGTAGAGAAGGAAAAAAGAGGAGTGAAAGGGGGAAAAAAAGGTAATAGTGGTGGGGGTGGGTAGTAGAAGGAAAGGAAGAAAGGGGATGAAGGAGGAGGGAAAGGTAAAAGTGGTAGTAGTGGTGTAGTAGAAAGAAGGAAGAGAGATGAAGGGGAGGGAAAGGTAATGTGGTGAGTGGGGGTAGTAGAAGGGGAAGGAAGGGGAAAGAAGGGGAGGAGAAAATAAAAGTGGTAGTGTGGTGGTAGTAGAAGGAAAGGAAGAGGGATGAAGGGGGGGAAAAGGGAATAGGGGGTGTGGTGGTAGAGGAGGAGAAAGAAGAGGAGATGAGGGGGGGAAAAAGGTAATAGTGGTAGTGTTGGTAGTAGAAGGAAAAGAAAAGAGGAATGAAAGGGGGAGGAAAAGGTAATAGTGGTTGTAGTGGTGGGAGAAAGGAAAGGAAGGGAATGAAGGGGGGGGGAGAAAGGTAAAGTGGTAGTAGTGGTGGTATAGAAGGAGAAGGAAAGGAATGAAGGAGGAGGGGAAAGGAAAATGGTATAGTGGTGGTATAAAAGGGGAAAAGGGAAGGGGATGAAGGAGGGGAGAAAGGTAAAAGTGGGGTAAGGGGGGTAGTAGAAGGGAAGGAAGAGGAGATGAAGGAGGGGAAAAGGAAAAGTGGTAGTAGGGTGGTAGTAAAAAAGGAAAAAAGAGGGGGTGAAGGGGGGGGAGAAAGGGAAAAGTGGTGTGTGGTGGTGTAGAAGGAGAAGGAAGAGGAGATGAAGGGGAGGAAAAGGTAATAGTGGTGTAGTGGGGGGTAGAGAAGGAGAAAAAAGAGATAAGAGGGGGGAAAAAAGGAATGTGGTAGTATTGGGGGTTTAAAAAAGAAAAGGGGGAAGAGGGGATGAAGGGGAGGGGAAAGGTAATGTGGGATAGTGGTGGATGAAGGAGAAGGAAGTGAGTGAAGGAGGAGGGGAAAAAAGGTAATAGTGGGGTAGTGGTGGTGAGAAGGGGAAAAAGGGAAGAGGAGATGAAGGGGGAGGAGAAAAGTAATAGTGGTAGTAGTGGGGGTAGTGAAGGAAAGAAAAAGAGTGAAGGAGGAGGAAAAAGGATTTGTGGGGTTTTGGGGTAGTGAAGGGAAAGGGGAGGAAGAGGGGATGAAGAAAGGGGGGAAAAATAATAGTGGTTTATGGGGGTTAGAAAGGGAAAAGAAGAGGAGATGAAGGAGGAGGGAAAAGGGAATAGTTTAGTGTGGTGTGGGAGAAGGAGAAAAAAAAGGAATTTAAGGAGGGGGGAAAGGTAAATAGTGGTAGTGTGGTGGTAGTAGAAAGGAGAAAAGGGGAGGAATGAAGGGGGAGGAGAAAGGTAATAGTGGAGTAGTGGTGGAGGAAAGGAGAAAGGGAAAAGGAATGAAGGAGGAGGGAAAGGGAATAGTGGGAGTGTGGGGTAGTGAAAGGGGAAGGGAAAAGGAGAGAAGGGGGGGAAAGGGTATGGAGAAGGGGTATAAGGGGGAGGGGAAAAAAGGGAAGAGGAAAATTAAAAAGTGGGAAGGGTTAGTGAAGGAGAAGAAAAGAGGGGGAAGGGGGAGGAAAAAATGGGGATGGGGGTGGATTAGAAGGAGAAAAAAGAGG
>CM031628.1:49521504-49526504 GCA_018398815.1 Conus ventricosus | reverse complement strand
CCCCCCCTCTTTTAAGTACTGGCCCGATTTCAACTCGAAAAGGACCCTCTCCCCCTCCCTCGTTTCTCCTTTAACAAACCAAAAAGAAAAAAAAAATGCATTGCTAGCGGAGGGAGGCCTCGTTTTCAGACGACTGATTGTGGAAAGAAAAAATATTAAAAAGCGGGTTATGCATGAGCGACAACCCAAATAGTGAAGCAAGGAGATATTGTGGTCCGGGATCTTTAAGAAGAGCAGGAGAAGAAGGAGAAGGAAGAGAAGGAGGAGGAGGAGGTGGAGGATTGTGGCCTAGGCTTGCGTTGTGTTGTCTGTGTGCACCACTGTCTGTGTATGTCATCCCCCGACACTACGCCGCGCGGGACCGAAACTGTTTTGTGAACACCTCAGCGATTATTATTATTATCAACTTTTCGTTCTTCCTTCCTTCCTTCTCCACCTCCCCCCTCCCTCTATCTCTCACTTCCCTCCCTGAGACCTCCCACCCCCCCCCCCACCTCCACCCCTCCCCTGTCACCCACTTCGTCGCACGTTGCCCGACGAGGTGAGCAAGCCATGCACCAGTGAGTGAGTGGCCTGCAAGCTTGCTGGGAAAGATTAAAACGGCTTTCCCCACCTACCCCACCTCGGAGTCAGCCAACCCACCCACCCCACCCGCCAACCCACCCACCCACCCGGATTTGGTTGGGGATCGGTGAGCTGCAGACGATCGGTGGTTCAGTCTGTCAGGTGGCTCCCTGAAAGGTGCAGCAGGAGAAGCGCGGGCTGTGCACGCGCTGTTCTCTGGGCACAGTTTTTGAGTCGGGTCGCTGTTGGACTTCTTTCGTTTCACTATTCGTTTTCCCCCCTCGCGGGCAAGTTTGATTTGAGAACGGGAGGAGAGTTTTGTTTTTCGGGAACTGAATTTCGAATACTCCTTACCTTGCATGGTTCAGAGTTTGGGTTCAGATCAACGAGACTTTTCGAAATTCGTGTGGTACGTCACGTGACTTAACCTTGAAGTAAAAACATTTGGTTTTGAACGTTCGTGCACCATCCACCCGGCAAAATGCGGGTGGTGATGGGTAGCTCTCTGCTGCTGCTGTTGCTGGTGGTAGCAGAGTTACCGCCAGCCTCTCCTCGCAAAATCGACATCCCAGAAGATGCAGTGACCCAAGAAGAGGAGGATGGCTTTGGGTTCTTCACCACGACCATCTCCTCCCTCTCCAACATGCTCGGCCTGGGCAAAGCCGTCGAGGACGACGATCCCGACGAAACAGAGGACATGAACACGCCGGAAGGCCCTGCCATCGATGAAGATGCCGATGACGACTTCAACGAAGTTGCCCCCAAGCTCCAGACGGACCCGAACGCGGCAGAGGTCCTGAAAGACGGGATGCAAGCCTCCCCGCCAGCCGCGGAGGGATTCTTCGAGACAGGCTTGCTGGGCGATGAACCTCCAAGAGAAGACAACGCTGTCGACAAACCCGCCAACGAAGTAGACGGCCCCGGCGACAAAGAGAAAGAGGACCCAGAATCCCTCTTAGAGAAAGACCCCGCCAAACCTAAACCGTCCGAATCGGAAGAAGAAGAAGGAGAAGAAGGAGATAGAGAACCACCCGAGAACGTCGACGAGGAAGACCCCACATCCAAGCTGGAGAAAAAGCTGGACGAGATTGAGGAGAAAGAGGACGAGATCCTGAACGAACTGGGCAAACCGAAACTGGACTCGGCCTCGCCGGATCGGGCCGACTCCACTGGTCTGATTCTGGTGAACAAGATGAAGCCTTCTGGGAGTTCGGATTCGGGGTTGTTTCCCTTGGTTCCCGGCACGAACGGCAGCCGGGGTATGATGGCGGACCGGCACTACCGGACGTCTCCCGGCTTGGTGTATCGTCCCAACGTGATGTCGCCCATGCTCAGCACCGTGTCTCGGCGCATGCAAGACTGCACCAACTGCTTGGGTGAGTGACAGGGGTTCGGTTCCCCCGTGTGTGTGTGTGTGTGTGTGTGTGTGTGTGTGTGTGTGTGTGTGTGTGTGTGTTGTGCTGTGTGAGTGTGTGTGTGTGTGTGTGTGTGTGTGTGTGTGTGTGTGTGTGTGTGTGTGCGTGCGTGTGCGTGTGAGTGTGTGTGTGTGAGTGTGTGAGTGTGTGTGTGTGTGGTAATGGTGTTGGTGGTGGCGGTGGTGTGTGTGTGTGTGTGTGTGTGTGTGTGTGTGTGTGTGTGTGTGTGTGTGTCCACGTTGTTGTTGTGGTGGTGGTGGTGGTGGCGAATGTGTGTTGTGAGCACGTGGTCTCTCTCTCTCTCTCTCTCTCTCTCTCTCTCTCTCTCTCTCTCTCTCTCTCTCTCTCGTCACTTTGTCTTTCTCTGTGTCTGCGCACTCGCGCGCACACGCACACGTTCACACAGAATGTGCACACACGCGCACACACACAGACACAGACACACACACACACACACACACACACACACAAGAGAGAGAGAGAGAGAGAGAGAGAGAGAGAGAGAGAAGAGATTGATTTTCACACTTTCTTTTTGATCGACTTGACGTTCTATTTCATAACAGCGTAATTAACGCTTCGATCGTATGTGGTTATTGCGGAAGTGCAAACTTTTCTCCCTGCGTGTTTAGGGAACAGAACTCAGAATATATTCACCAGTCGAAGACAGAAAGAACTGAACCTCGTAGGACTTTTTTCTGAACATAAAATGATTGAGAGTTCAAAATTCGTAAACGTTAACGCACACATTCATCTGACAAGAAATAATCGCCATTATTCTTAGCAGGAAATCAGAGCTTATTTTGAGTTCTCTTAAGGGAAGTTATTCAAGTAATACAGAAAGAATTGAATCTCGTAGGACTTTTTTCTGAACATAAAAAGAATGAGAGTTCAAAATTCCTAAAAGCTAAAGCACACATTCATCTGACAAGAAATAATCGCCATTATTCTTAGCAGGAAATCAGAGCTTATTTTGATTTCTCCTTAGGGAAGTAATTCAAGTAATATTTACAGAAAGAATTGAATCTCGTAGGAATTTTTCTGAACATAAAATGATTGAGAGTTCAAAATTCCTAAAAGCTAACGCGCACATTCATCTGACAAGAAATAATCGCCATTATTCTTAGCAGGAAATCAGAGCTTATTTTGATTTCTCCTTAGGGAAGTAATTCAAGTAATATTTACAGAAAAAATTGAATCTCGTAGGACTTTTTTCTGAACATAAAAAGAATGAGAGTTCAAAATTCCTAAAAGCTAAAGCACACATTCATCTGACAAGAAATAATCGCCATTATTCTTAGCAGGAATCAGAGCTTATTTGATTTCTCCTAAGGGAAGTAATTCAAGTAATATTTTCCGGGTTATAAACGCGCTAATTCAAGGCCCATCTCTCCCCCCCCCCCCCCCTTCCGTATTTTAGCAGAGAAAATCCAAGAGGAAGTGGATGGCTTTTTCCATTTCTTATGGGTATACTTCAAAGTCTTTACTTCTTTTTACCAAAGGAATTTCAAAGCTCATTTGCTGTATTTTTCCCTGTAGTCTTAATATTGAAAATTAAAGCTTACACAGTTGTTTAGGGGAGCAGTCAAAGTTTATTTTCAATTCCCCCTTAGTCGTAGCAAAATCCACAAATCCCCCCCCCCCCCCCCCCCCCCCCACCTCCTAGTCATTAGAGAATTCAAAAGTTAATTCCGTCAGTCTCCAGAAAAATCGCAGGTTATTTTCCCACAGTCAAAGGAAAATTCATTGTTTTTTTCCCCATCATTCGTAGAATTTAAAGTATATTTTACCAGCGACATAGGATAATTTAAAGCATAATTTCCCCACTGTCACAGGAGAGTAAAGCGTATTTTCTTCCATAGTCAGGGGAGCATCCAACCCTTATTTTCCACATGGTCATGGCGAATGGAAAGCTTGTTACCCCAGAGTCAACAGAGAATTGATTGGTTGTTACCCCAAGAGTCAACAGAGAATTGATTGGTTGTTACCCCCAGAGTCAACAGAGAATTGATTGGTTGTTACCCCCAGAGTCGACGGAGAATTGATTGGTTGTTACCCCCAGAGTCAACAGAGAATTGATTGGTTGTTACCCCCAGAGTCGACGGAGAATTGATTGGTTGTTACCCCCAGAGTCAACAGAGAATTGATTGGTTGTTACCCCCAGAGTCAACGGAGAATTGATTGGTTGTTACCCCCAGAGTCGACAGAGAATTGATTGGTTGTTACCCCCAGAGTCAACAGAGAATTGATTGGTTGTTACCCCCAGAGTCGACAGAGAATTGATTGGTTGTTACCCCCAGAGTCAACAGAGAATTGATTGGTTGTTACCCCCAGAGTCAACAGAGAATTGATTGATTGTTACCCCCAGAGTCAGCAGAGAATTGATTGGTTGTTACCCCAAGAGTCAACAGAGTTACCCCCAGAGTCAACAGAGAATTGATTGGTTGTTACCCCAAGAGTCAACAGAGTTACCCCCAGAGTCAACAGAGAATTGATTGGTTGTTACCCCCAGAGTCAACAGAGTTACCCCCAGAGTCAACAGAGAATTGATTGGTTGTTACCCCAAGAGTCAACAGAGTTACCCCCCAAAGTCAACAGAGAATTGATTGGTTGTTACCCCCAAGAGTCAACAGAGTTACCCCCAGAGTCAACAGAGAATTTGATTGGTTGTTACCCCCAGAGTCAGCAGAGAATTGATTGGTTGTTACCCCCAGAGTCAGCAGAGAATTGATTGGTTGTTACCCAAGAGTCAGCAGAGAATTGATTGGTTGTTACCCCCAGAGTCACACAGAGAATTGATTGGTTGTTACCCCCAGAGTCAACAGAGAATTGATTGGTTGTTACCCCCAGAGTCAACAGAGAATTGATTGGTTGTTACCCCAAGAGTCAACAGAGAATTGATTGGTTGTTACCCCCAGAGTCGACGGAGAATTGATTGGTTGGTACCCCCAGAGTCGACGGAGAATTGATTGGTTGTTACCCCCAGAGTCGACGGAGAATTGATTGGTTGTTACCCCCAGAATC